>PVKZ01006086.1:0-40851 GCA_004027375.1 Macroglossus sobrinus
GCAGAGGGGGTGGGGGGGCCACAGGGCACTCGGTAGGGGGCGGGGTGCGGGGTGGGGGGAACTCAGGGCAGGGGCCAGCAAGAGGCAGAGCCCCGCTGAGCAGGCGCTGGGTGTCGGGACAGGTAAAGTGGGGGCAGCCCTAGGGTGTAACTCCCTATCCCCCCACTTGGGTGTGGCGGAGCCTGGTGCTTTTCCTCTGGGGGGGAGGGGTAGGGTCTCTGCGGTGAGACAGACACCGACGGACCCTCCACGGGGCGCTCAAGGTCATCTGGGCTGACAGTATGTGCCCTGGGTAGGATGTGGTGAGAAGCACACGTCACCTCTGCGGCCTTCCCGGCAGCCACCTGTGACCCGACCCCTACCTCTACCCATGAAAGAAAAAACACCAGAACGTTCCAGGAGAGGGACGTCCTGCGAATTAATCGCAGCACTGCTTACAACTGTCAAGGTCCTCACAAGCAAAGAAAGTCTGAAAAACGGACGGCCAAGAGGAGCCTAAGGATGCAGGATGACTAAACGTCCCGTCCCGTGGGACCCTGGGACAGGAAAAGGACATCAGAGAAAAATGAAGGAAGTCTTAGCGGTTTAGTTACTGATAACGTATCAGAATAATAACGTATCGGTTCGTTAGTTGTAACAAATGTATCAATTAATAATAATGTATCAGAATCGGTCCGTTAGTTGTAACAAATGTATCAAACTAACCCGAGTCGTTCCTGATGGGAAACCGGGCGGGTTCTCGGGAACTCTGTGCTGGCTTTGTAACTTTTCTGTAAATATGAAGCTGTTCTAAAATAATTCTTTTCTGTAATACGACATTATTAACTACAGTCGCCATGCCGTCCATCACACCCCACGGCTTATTTATTTTATAACTGGAATTTGGTGCCTTTCGATCGACCCCCTTCACCCAGCCCCGCCCTGCCTCTCCTGAGTACCTATCTGTTCCTTCCGTCTGTGAGTTTAGGGCTGTTCGGTTTTGTTCTTTAGATGCCACATCTAAGTGAGGTCATGTGGTATGTGTCTTTTATGTGTCTGACGCATTTCATTAGCATAATGGCCTCTAGGTCCATCCACGCTGTAGCAAATTGCAAGATTGTTTCTTTGATGAATGAGTAACTAACGTTCCATTGTGTGTATGGGCCACACCCTCTATCCACGGGCACTGAGGCCGCTCCCTGGCTTGGCCATTGTAAGTCCACCTAGGAGTGACAGATTTTCTCCAGTTACTATTTTTGGTTTCCTTAGATAAACACCCCAGAGGTGGATGGCCAGGTCCTATGGCAGCTCCATGTTTAATTTGTTGGGGACCCCACCCCGTGCTGCTGTCCTTGGTGGCTGCACCCGTTCACAATCCCGCCGACAGCGCACCAGCCTCCCGTCTCCTCACCCTCGCCCGCTCTCCTTCTCTCTTGCCTTCTGACAAGGATGACGGCCATTCTCTGACAGGTGTGAGGTGGCCTCTCGTGCTTCTGGTGGCACGTCCCAGATGACGGTGACGTTGAGCGTCTTTTCATGTACCTGTTGGCCCCGCGGCGTGTCCTCGGTGGCAAAAATTCGATTCACATCTGCCCACTTTTAAAATGGATGGGGTTCTGTTCTTTGCTACCGAGTCGTACGAGTTTTTAAAATATATTTTGGATATTAGCCTCGTATCCGATACATGATTTGCAAATGTGTTCTCCCCTTCGCAGGCTGCCTTTTCATTTTGTCGGTGGTCTCCTTGGCCACGCACAAGCTTTTTAGTTGGAAGTGGGCCCACGTGTTTAATTTTTGCTTTTGTGGCTTTTGCTTTTGGTGTCAGATTGAAAAAATCATCGCCAAGATCTATATCAAGGAGCTTATCATCCATGTTTTCTCCTAGAAATGTTATGGTTTCAGGTCTTCCACTCAGATCTGTAATCCGTGCCGAGTGAATTTTGGTGTGTGGTGTAAGATAGTGGTCCAATTCTATTTTTTTGCACGTAGCTGTCCGGTTTTCCCAACGCCATTTGTTGGGATCACTGTCCTTTCCCCCGCTGTGTGTGTTCCTGGCTCCTCTGTCACAGGTGAGGTGACCACACAGGCGTGGGCTCATTTCTGGGCTCTCTGTTCTGTTCTGTTCTGATCTGTTCTGTCCCATCGACCCATGTGTCTGATTTTGTACCAGCACCATGCTGTTCTGATGACTGTGGCTTCGTCATGTAGTTGTAAGTCAGGAAGTGTGACGCCTCCTGGCCAGGCCACCCTCGGGGCTTGGGGACCGGCCAAAGCTCCCTGCTGAGCCCCGACCCCTCCAGAGCTGCGGTGGGCCTGCGGTTAGAACCCTCCTGACCTGTGGGCGCCCGGCTGGGTCTGGGGCTGGCCACATACAGCCGGGGCACTGACCGGGTTTGCTGGCTGGGGTTCCCCTCGTGTCCCGGCAGTGGTGAGACCCCACCCCACTGCAGCCCCCGAGGCGTCCTCTGCCCACTGGCAGTGTCCCGACGAGCAGGAGGGTCTGACGGGTCACACACCGGGCAACGGCAAAGGATTTTCAGGCAAATGAAGCAGACGGGGGCCACGACGTGCCTCAGCCAGAGCACATGTTGCCCCAGGGGACGACAGGGACCAGCATCCTGAAGCAGCATTTGGGACATGACAGGCAGGGCTGCTTAGGTTGTGGCATAAACAAACACCCCAGGCTCAGGGCTCAGCCACGGAGATGGGTGTCCCATCCACCCTTCCCGACCCTTGTGGTCCCAGGCCCCTGTGGGCAGGCTGTGGGGACAGTGCCCACTTCCTTCTGGAGAGCTGGCCATGGCAGGGGAAGGGGCCGTGTGTCACCCCTCCACCCACATTTCAGTGGCCAGGTCAAGTCACGCGACCTCTCGGTGGTACTGAGCCGGGAGAGGTGATGTTCTGTGATGTTCGCTGGGTTCGTCGACCTAAATAAAAGGTAAACTGAGGCAAGCTCAAGCGGTATCACAATTCCGGACAAGCCAAGCACAGCGGGCTGCCGGCGAGGCCCGGAGGTTTGGGGTCACCCACAGGGACGCCAAGGGGGGAGTCTGTCAGAGTCAGTTAAAGTCAAAAGCGCGTGGAGACCACCAGCCGTGAGGACCGCCCGGCAGACGAGTCGGTCACACGAAAACCTCCACTCAGCCCAGTCACCCACCCCTCACAGCCGCTCCCAGGGTGGACGCGAGGCCCTATGACCAACCCGTTGTCCGAGAAAATGCCGCACGGTCCGCAGCCTAAACCGGACGGCCGGGAGCCCGCCCTTCGTCCTCGCGTTTCGTCTCCGCTCCCCACTGCGTCCTGCGGCGGGAGGGCCTCCCCGTGAGTGGACCGGCGGGTGCGCGGACAGGCGGGTGCAGGTGCGCGGATGGGCAGGTGCGCGCACGGGAGGAGGTGGATGTGCGGACGGGCAGGTGCGCAGACGGGCAGGTGCGGGGATGGGCGGGTGCGCGCACGGGCGGGGGCGCGCAGGGAGGATATGGATGCGCAGACGGGCAGGTGCGCGGACGGGCAGGTGCGCGCACGGGAGGAGGTGGATGTGCGGACGGGCAGGTGCGCGGACGGGCAGGTGCGGGGACGGGCGGGTGCGGGGACGGGCGGGTGCGGGGACGAACGCTCATCCTTCCCCAGGAGACGAAGCCGCGGGACCGAAGGAGAAACGACCCCGCGGTGAGCCTGGCCCAGAGGGGACCGCGTCGGCCTCCCGTCCGTCCGTCTGTCTGTCCGTCCGTCCCCACACTCGGCCTGCGGCGCCCCTGCCCACCAGCGCGGGGGCTGTACATGTGGAGCGGGGGCAGCCCGCCGCTGGGAGCGGCCCCCCACCCCAGCGAGGCCTCGCTGTGCTCCCGGGGGGCGGCACGGACCTCGGTGAGGGACCCGCGGAGACCGAGGCGGCGCGAGTGGGAGGGACGAGGCCGTCCCCGCCGCGCGTGAGCGCAGTGACCGGGGCAGGTGCCACGCTCGGTCGTGGCCACACGGCGCCCTCTGCTGGCCGCGACGGTCACTGCGGCTCGTCCCTGCTGCGGGACGAGCCTCCCGCGGACACCCAGCCGCGGAGCCACCCTCCGCCCAGCAGCGCCCCTTCCGAGGCCGGCCGCCGCGGGGGAGCCCCGGGGGTGCGGGGGCCAGGGCTGCAGGCCCCCAGGAACGCCTCGATGGCACGCCGCGTACTGCGCCCCACTTAGGCACGCACCCGCTTTGTGGCGCGTGAAACCGGCTGCGTTAAACTCTGGTTTGCGGTCTGTGCGCAGTTTGTCCGTCGCACAGCTGACACGCGAATGTCACCCCGCACTCGGGGTGCCCCGGGCTGTGGAGTGGGGCCTCTGTGCCCGTTAAGCCTCTCTCTTCGGTCTCTTTTTAATCCTTGAATAGTTACCTTTTTCTTATTGATCCGACGCTGCCCTTTACATATTAAAGACATGAGCTCTTCCGTAATCCCCGTATTTGTGTCACGTAGTTTCCCAAGCACGTCGCGTCCACGTTAATGTTTTATATGACATTTTTCACACACACATGTCTTTCATCGTGAAGGCAAATCGGTTGTTTTTTTTTTCTTTAGGGTTTCCACTTTTCCTATTCTACTAACCCCTTTGGCAATTTAATTGAAATTACATGAGCGTTATAAATTAATTAAGGAAGAACTGACATTTTAAAACACAACTAAGAAAGTAAATTCAAGAATATGGTATATCCATTTATTTCTTCTTTTTTTAAAAAAAGTGTGGGTACTGCAGATTTTCTGATCTTTACTCCAAATTTTGATATTTGGTGGGGATTGTAACTATTTTCTATTCTATTTTATTTCCTAGTTTAATATAAAAACATATGTGCATATTAATAAGATTCGGATTCGAACCTCAGCTGAGCGGGCAGATCGCTCGGGCCCCGCCTCACGCCTGTCGGCTTCCTCCCTGATGGAAAGTTTTGCTGTTTCTCCTTCTCAGCAACTGAACTTGCAGGATACAGGGCGCACTGAGCAGGTGCCTGCCCGCGGCCCTTCTCCCCGCTGTCACCTGAATGTGGCCCTTCTCCCCGCTTGTCACCGCCGAGAGGCATGTCTGGCCTCTGGCCTGCCTCCGTCGAGGGACAGTTGGGGGCTTTCCGTTCCTCGCACGTCACCTGCAGGGGACGCCGCCCTCCAGCCCCAAAGTGGGGCACGTTCGCCCTTGTTCTCTGCGCACTCAGCAGGACAGGAGCAGCTGGGGACGTTCTGGGAGGCGTGTCCCCACGGAAGTCGGTCTCAGCGGGGGCTTCCACACCTGCAGGCCAGGGTCGCGGCCCCCAGACACCGGCATGGCCAGCGGGTGGCCGGGGTCTGCCCTGGGGCGCAGGGCCTCCGGGGGGCAGGGGGGTGGCTGAGGACGCTGGTACAAGGTGCCCAGCAGAGGACCTGTGACGCAGAAAGTGCCTCCGTGTTTCCTGCTCTTGCGCTGTCGAGGGCCCCGTGCTGTCCCCGGGGGTTTCGCTTCCCCCAGCACGAGGCCGTCAGCATTTCCTGGGCTGGTCCCTCGCCCTGGCCCGGCGGGAGGCCCACGGTCTCGCCCACGCCGGCAGCACGTCCCGACCCTGCCCGGGCCCCTGCAGGCGGCCAAGCAGGGCTGCAGCCCGTGGCCAGGCGGGCCGGGCCGGGTCTCCGGGGCCTGGAGCCGGATGTCCAGCCCCCTGGCTGGCCCCCTTCGCCCGGCTCTGGGCCAGACCCCGCCCCTGCACGGCTTGGGCCCCAGAGTCCGATGCCGGATGCAGCGCTGCCCGTCCGTCCGTCTGTCCGTCCACTCTCTGCCTGCCGGGCCCTGGCTGAGTCAGGCCTCGCTGGCGGCCTCCGTGGGAACCCCCGCGGGGACCCCGGCCGCCCTGGGATTCTTTTTTCCCGTCAGCACCCCACGTTTTCCCTGAGGGGCTTTTCTGGGGTGTCGGCTTTGTTTTCAACCCCCTCAGTGGTGGGAGCTTCTGCCACAGCCCTGGTGCCAACCGGGCCACATCGGGGGTGTCCTGGGCACCCAAGGGGCGCGCTGAGGGTGCTGAGAGCACGCACCCAGCCACCAGTCACCCAAGGCCGTGTCCGAGCTGTGTGGCTCTGGTCCGGTGCCTTGACCTCTCTGGGCCTCGGTGTCCTCTGTGGAACAGGATGCTGGCAGCGCTGACCCCACGGTGGACCGGGTCCCAGTGAGCGCAGCTGGCAGGGCCGGCTGCACCCGGGCTGCATCCAGTGGTCCCTGCCCTGGCTGGGAGGACAGAGGCTTCGCGATGACGGCCAAGCCGCAGGCACGTGGCCATGTGCAGGGTCCTCACGAAGGAACTGAGGCCAACCCTACGAAGGCAGCGCCCCAGGCCCCGCGTGGGTCACGCGGGTCCCTCCACACATCCTGGTGGCTCCGGGTCACCTGCAGGAACGCCCCGCGGGGCGGAAAGCCCGGGGTTCTCCGGGAGCCGCCACTCACCTCCACGCAGGTGGCCAGGGGACGCCCGCAGCTGTCAGGCTCGGCCCGATGACACAGGTGCACCTGCAAGGGTGACATGGTTTAAACAAGTGAAGACTCTGATCTTCCATCGCCAACAGTCCTTGGTCACCCCTAAAACCACAGCACGACCTCCAGCACTCCTGGGTGCCTCTGTAGGGGAGCTTTGGAGCCGGGGCTGGCCCAGCAGGTGTCATTAGGTGTAACATAAAGTGGCTTTTGCTTCCTGAGACCCCGCCCTGTACGTGAGTGAGGGGACAGAGACATCTGGTCCAGAGCTTCTTTCGCAAAGGAAGGAAAAGGCATCGTCTTGCCGGCAGGTGTGGACAGGGGCGGGTGGGGGGACGGGGCTGTCTTAGTGACAGGGAGCCTTCCAGGCCCACCCCTCTGGAAGCCTGGGCCCTGATTGGCTTTGGGGCAGCTGGGCCTTTGCTCTTTCTGTGGGGAGCGCGTATAACAGGGACCCTGCGCCGGGGCGCTCAGTCCGCGGAGGTGCGCGTCCAGGTGTGCCGTCCAGGTGTGCCATCCAGGTGTGCCAGCCCAGGTGCCCTGCGGACCCGGGGCGCACCGGGACCAGGAGGCGGACAGGGCCCAGACGCCCCAGAGGCCCGCGGCTCGCCGAGGCCGCCCTCCACGCCGGGAGAGGGGCACCCAGCCCCGCGCCCGCAGCCCCGCGATGGCGGGCGGGGACGCCGCGCTGCGCCGCCTGCTCCGGCTGCACCGCACCGAGATCGCCGTGGCTGTGGACAGCGCCTTCCCGCTGCTGCACGCGCTGGCCGACCACGACGTGGTGCCCGAGGACAAGTTTCAGGTGGGCCCCAGCGCGGACCCTGCCGCCCTGGGCGCTCCCCGCGCGCGCCCACAGAGCTGGGGTTCGCTCTGGGGAAGCGAGGTCCGGCCAGACCCCCCCACGCCCCTCCCCTCCCCTCCCGACTCTCCCGCCCCCAACGCCCCGCCCACGAGCCTGGGGGACTTGGTCTCGGCTGGGTTTGGGGGGCTGCCCCCGTGCCCAGCCCTCCTCAAGTCCCAGTCACCAGCTGAGGGCCTCCCGGTCACGCCCCGGGTGCGCCTCCAACCAGGTCCCAACCCCCTCTCCTAACCCACCCCAAGCCTGCGTCCAGGCCAGGGCCGCGGGCCCCTAAGACTGGCTCCGAGGGACCCGCCCTCACCCGGACACCCCCGTGCCATCCGCACACCTGCCCAGGCCGCCAGCCAGCGGCCCTGTCTGGGGCGGCCTCCGCCCTCCTGTCCCCCGGCGGCCGCGGGAAGGGGGCGCTGAGGGGGCGCAGGCCCCACTCCCTGCTCTGGCCTCAGGAGACCCTGCGTCTGAGGGAGAAGGAGGGCTGCCCGCAGGCCTTCCACGCGCTGCTCTCGTGGCTCCTGACGCAAGACGCGGGCGCCATCCTGGCCTTCTGGAGGGTTCTCTTCAAGGATTACAACCTGGAGAGATACGCGCGGCTGCAGTCCGTCCTGGACAGCTTCCCCAGAGGTGGGGCCCGGTGGGACCGGACGAGGGGGAGGGGTGTGCATGCGGGGTGGGGGAGGGGGTCCAGGGAGCCCCCGGACCTCCCCCAGGGGCCTCAGCCCCGGGCTGGAGGCCAGGCCGGGTCCTGCTCGCGCCCTGCAGATGTGGACCTCAGTCAGCCCCGGAAGGGCCGGAAGCCCCCCCCTGGGCCCAAGGCCGCGGTGGCCCTGCCCAGAGCCCCCACCAAGAGGAAGGTCCCAGAGGAGCCCCGGACCGCCCCACCGGCAGCCCTGTCCCCGAGGGGCACCTCCAGCCCAGGTATGCGGGTTGAGGAGCTGGCGGGTCTCCGGTCCCCTCCAGGGAGCCTGCCCCGCCCCGCCCACTTCCCACCTGCCACGCCCCTCCCCGGCTGGCTCCGGGCGCTTCTGTCCCAACGGATCAGCCAGGCCCAGCCTGGCGGGCAGCGAGGTCCCCTGGGCGTTTACTGGACCCCAGGCCCGCGAGGAGGCACACGGGAGCCTGGTGAAGCGAGGGGACCCACGGGCGTTGGGGGGACACCCCTGCTCTCCACCTTGCGGTCTAACTGGCCCTGGCAGGGAGAGGGCCGGCCGCCGCAGCGCCCCCTGCAGGCCCCCAGGTGAAGGCCAAGCCCCCCAAGAAGCCAGAGAGCACCTCGGAGCCGCAGCGCCGCCTGCTGGGCAACGGTGAGAGGCCCCCGGCCAGGGTCCCGCCCGTGGCCAGGGTCGGGGGGGTCGGCCTGGGGCCTGCCCTCTGCGGGCCGGTCCTGGGACCGCGTCCCACCCCACCGCCACACGGGGAAGAGTGCGCGCCTCGGACGCCCCCTCTGTGGTCCGGGCACCCCTCCATCAGGGTCAGCTCGACTGCCTCCTCCAGAGACGCCACCTCGGTCCCCTCCCTGCCCCAGGACACGGGGCCCCAGAGGCCTCCTGGGGTCACTCGGTGCTGACCGAAGGCGGGTCCTGGGTACTCTGCTGCGGCAGGCACAGGCCAGCCCATGTCCCCGGGGCCTCGTTCACTCCTGCCCACGTGTGCAGTCAGCTCACACACGCACTCACATGCACTCATACAAACGCTCACACACAGATGCGCACTCCCACACGCTCACACACTCCCACACACACACGCACTCACACAGGCACTCACACACACTGCCACATGCACTCACACACACATGCACACGCTCACACGCAATCACACGTGCTCACACACGCACTCATACACTCATACAAACGCTCACACACACATGCGCACTCCCACACGCTCACACACGCTCACACACGCACTCACACACATGCATTCACACACACACACCCATACACACGCTCACACACACTCCCATATGCTCACACACGCACTCACATAGGCACTCACACACACTACCACATGCACTCACACACACATGCACACGCTCACACACAATCACACGTGCTCACACATGCACTCATATACACGCTCATATGCACTCACACTCATACAAACGCTTATACACACATACGCACTCCCACACGCTCACACACACTCTCATACGCTCACACACGCACTCACACAGGCACTCACACACACTGCCACATCACTCACACACATGCACACGCTCACACGCAATCACACGTGCTCACACATGCACTCATATACACTCATACAAATGCTCACACACACATACTCCCACACGCTCACACACACTCCCACACAGACACTCACACACATGCATTCACACACACACCCATACACACGCTCACACACGCACTCACACAGGCACTCACACACACTGCCACATGCACTCACACACGCTCACATGCAATCACACGTGCTCACACATGCACTCATATATACGCTCACACACACACACACTCACATACATGCATTAACACAAACATACACACATATGCACTCACTCACACACACACACACACAGCCTGTCTGCTCTGACGCGTGAGCTGTCTGTCCGTCCGCCCTTCTGCGTGTGCCGGGCCGGCCCCTCCGTGCCCGGCCTGGTGGACCAGAGCGGCGTGCTGCCTCCTCCCAGACACCGCTCGGTGCCACCACCACGGGCAGGAGCGCTCGGGGCCGTCTTCTCCATCCATGACCCGCGTCCCCTGCCCCTCCCCCAGGGATTCAGACCGTGTCCGCTTCGGTGCAGAGAGCCGTGGCCGTGTCCTCGGGCGATGTCCCTGGAGCCCGCGGGGCCGTGGAGGGCATCCTCATCCAGCAGGTGTTCGAGTCAGGTAGACGTGCAGACCCCGGGTCCACGTCCCCTGGGCTCTCTGGTGGCCCCAGAGCGGACCAGACCGCAGACGGGGCAGACAGTGTCCCCGAGTGGATCTGCTGGCTCTGGAGGGCCAGGGGCGCTGAGGGCTCCCCAAGGGGGCTGGGACTCGTAGGCACACGGCTCCTGGTGGCTGCCAGCACCCTGGCCGCCTGGCTCGCCCGAGTCGCTGCAGCCTCTGCCTCCAGCGTCACAGGGCCTCCTCCCTCTCTGTCCTCCCCCCGTAAGATTCCAGCCACTGGACACAGGGTCCACTGTGGACCCATCACAACACATTACAAAGGCCCCACGTGCAGATAAGGTTCCGTTCTGAGGTTCTGGCTCACGTGAACTTGGGGACGCGCTTTAGGCAGCACATGCCCCGGCAGGGAGCCCTCCTGCGCCCAGGACCCTGGCCCCCGCGTGACTCACGGGGGGAGGGCGTGTGGGGGGAAGGGGCATCCAGCTGCAGAGCGCCTAGCCGCTCAGCCACCGCCCGCGGCCGGCCTGGGGCATTGCAGTGTGGCTGGGCGGGGCCCGCTGGGTGGGTGGCCCAGCCACTCAGCGTCTCCTCCCAGGTGGTGCCCAGAAGTGCATCCAGGTCGGGGGTGTCTACACGCCCGGCAAGTTCGAGGACCCCGGCGCGGGGAAGCTCAAGGCCCGCAGCGGAGGTGGCCTGAAGGCCCTGGTCCGAGCCAAGGGGACGCAGGTCACTGCCCCAGCTACCCCTGGGGAGGCCCCTTGGCACCCCTCCCCCCACCTCCAGCCCACACGCAGTGGCAGGGGCGTCACCTCTGGGCCGGGATCTCTGAGGAGCTGGGGGAGGGGGTGTCGCTGCCCAGGCTGCTCCCCTGTTCTGACTCTCCTCTCCCTCGCAGCCTGGAGGGGACCCCAGGGCAGGCCAGCAGGGCAGGGGCCCGGCCCCTCCTACCCTCCCCAGTGAGCCCCAGCTCCACCAGGTAACGCCCACCACAGGGGTGCCCCTTGTCCCCGCGGCCTCGCAGGGGGTCCCGCCCCCGCCACGGGTGCAGGGCACGCACGCGGTGACTGGGACGCGGCCCAAGCTCTGCTTCCCAGGGCGGGGCTCTTTTTTTTCCCCAGTCAGATTTATTTCTGAGAATTCACAATTGTAACAACTCAAACAAGCCAGAGAGAGTGAGCCCTCCTGGGTTTTAAAAACGGTGGCATTCAGCCCGGGTGCTAGCTGCCCCTGGTCTCACAGGTGGCCCGTGGGTGGGGTGGTGGCCCCTGCTGGGAGCCTGGACCCAGGGCCTCCCAGGACCATCACTCAATGAGGCAGAACTAGTCACAGACCCCAACACCGACCACACCTGCTGCTGGCCGGGGGCAGGGGGGTCCAGGGCGATTGTCGCGAGGGGTGTGCTTGTTGCCATGCAGGGTGCCCAGCCTGGCAGTCCGGGGGCTTCTGGAGGAGGTGGGGTCCCGGAGGGCGAGGCGGGCGCCATACAGGCGAGGGCACAAGCAGGATGGAGGCTTTGGGCGGAGGGGACAGCGCGTGCCCGGGGCGGACGGCCCGCCCTCTGTTGCCTGCGAGAAGGGGCAGCAGGGGGTGGGCGTGGTCTCGGGACTGGCTGGAGCACAGGGTGGCCCCAGGGTGTGTGTGTGGGACCAGAGTCTCAGAGGACAGAAGGGGCCTTGGGGGTCCTGGGAGCAGGATGGGCTGGCAGGGGAGCAGGCCAGAGGACCTGGGGGCCCCCCCGCAGCGCAGCCATCCGGGGGCTCTGGGTGGGCCCCTCCCCGCTGCAGAGGAATGAGGACGAGTGTGCGGTGTGCCGGGACGGCGGGGAGCTCATCTGCTGTGACGGCTGCCCCCGCGCCTTCCACCTGGCCTGCCTGTCGCCCCCGCTCCGCGAGGTGCCCAGGTGAGGCTGGCGCCCCCGCCCCCGCCTGCCCCCACCCGCTGCACCGCAGCCTCCACCCACTGACCCTGAGCAGAGGCCGCCCACGGGGCGGGGGGCAGCGAGCTGGTCCAGCTCCCTGGACAGGGGGTGGAGCCCGGCTGCCCCATCCACGGCACCATCCATGGCACCGTTCTGTCCGCGTGGCCACACCGTCCCCCCAGCCTGGCCAGCAGGGCACAGGGGAATGGAGGCCCCAGGCAAAGCGAGGCCAGCCTGTCCCATCTCACCCCACATCCCGGCCAAACTCCCACGAGCAGCCGACCCCACACCCCAACACAGCCCACCTGTAGGTCGGGGTTGGGGTGCACCCGTGGGTGATCCACCTCCCGGCATCCCCTCCCGCAGCCCACTGGGGGAGCCCTGTCCTCCACCAGCGCCCCTGGGCCACAGGGCTCAGAAGAACGGTGTGGGGGTTCAGCCCCGCCCCGCCTGCTGGGCCACCTCGCCCGCTCACCTCTCTGAGCCTCAGGTGCTGCGGCGGTGACCCAAGGCTCAGCCATCGTCCCCCTTGCCCCATCCTTCTCACCCCTTCCTCCTTGCCCTTGACCTGCCTCCTTTCTGCTGGGCACCCCGGCCCTGTGGGACGTGGCCGGGCCCCTGGGAACAAGCACCCCAGCCCAGCCAGGCCCTGCCTGCAGGCTTGGGCCAGCCGGGCTGAGGCCACCGGTGGCTGTTGGACACTCCTGGGGCTCATCAGAGAAGGACGCGGGGACACCGACCTCAGCGGCCAGGGCCACGCGCCAGGCATTCTGGGCTGCCCTGCTGAGTGGACACAGGCCTGCCCACTTCCTGTGTGGGCCTCGGTTTCCCCACCTGTGAAAGAAAGGGCGACCGGGAGGGGCCCCCAGGCCCCCCCGCGTCGTGGGTGGGGATCCACGGTCCCATCGTCCTTGCCCTGCATGCTTCTGGCCGGCGATGGCACGTGCAGTGGGACCTGGAGGTGCTGCAGCTGCGTCCAGGGGGGAGCCCAGCAGGACCCGCCCCGGGCCGAGCCACCGGCCGAGGAGCCGCGGCCCCAGGAGCTGCCCGCCGAGACCCCGGTGCGCACAGACCCCGTCCCGGGCCCTCTGTCCCCTGCGGTCCTGGCCACTTGGCCACTCCTGTGGGTCGGCCCGCCCCAGCCCCCCGACTGCGGCCCCACCGCAGCCCGGCCACACCGGTTCGACTTCATGCAGCGGGGTGTCCGAGGGGGCGCTGGCCCCCGGGCAGCACCCTAATAGGACCCATTTCCCAGTGCTCTGGCTTGGGGGGGCCCACTGTCCGCCCAACACAGGGGGTGCGCTTCTGGCCGGTGTGGCAACGATGGCAGGTGGTGCCACACGCCTGGGTACAGATCGCGGTTCACTCTGCCAGCCCCAGGCCCCGGGCACCCCATTTTTAGACAAGAAGGGGTCGGGGGCCGAGGACCACAGACACTGCCCCTGGGCCTTTCCAGCCTGGAGTGGGGCTCCGCCCAGGGCCCCAGCCCCGGCTCCCAGGGTCCCAGAGGCTACGACCCCCCTGGGCGGTGCTGGGCAGGTCCCCCGGAGCTGCTCCGAGCACTGACCCTCTGCTGCTGCCAGGTCATCCTGGGACTGAGGTCGGCGGGGGAGGAAGCGAGGGGCCTGCCCAGCGAGCCCCCAGCCGGGGTGGACACCACTGTCGCCTACAAGCACGTGCTGGTCCCCCCTTCTGTGACGCCCCTGCCCGTGCTGGACCCCTCGGCCCTGCGCCCCCTGCTGTGTGTGGGCCCCGAGGGGCAGCAGGTGAGGGGGCTTGGCTTGGGGAGGCTGGCTCCAGGGGCCCCACCTGAACCAGGGGTCTGATGGGTGGGGGGTAGGGGTCAGGGTTGGGGGAGACCTCTGCCAGGAGCAGCCAGACTGGCCTTGGGGAAGGCAGGAAGAAGCTGCGGGGAGCACTCAGCACGATGGGGGGCTCTGGAAAGGCTGGGGGAGGGGGCCTCCTGGCGGGCTTCCAGCCAGGGCTGAGGCAGTCTGTCATGGCTCCTGATTCCTCCCCCCGAAAAAGAGGCAGGACAGTAAGGGGGCTTGGGATGTTGGGGAGCCCCCAGGCCTTCCAGCCTTTTAGGGTGCACTATTCTGGAAACCCCTTGATCAGGGGAGCCCCTGACCTCCCTCCCAGCCGCGGCGGGTTCCCCGGGGTGGGCGCAGAAGGCGCGGGGCGGCGTCCCTGTCCCCTGTCCCGCAGCCCGCGGTCACCGCGCTGCGCGCCCCACAGGGCCCGGCGCCCGGCGCGCGCTGCGGAGTGTGCGGGGACGGCGCGGACGCGCTGCGCTGCGCGCACTGCGCCGCCGCGTTCCACTGGCGCTGCCACTTCCCGGCGGGCGGCCGGCCGGGGTGAGTGCGACGCCGGGGAGCTGGGGGGAGGGGGCTCGCCCGCGGCTCCACCACCGACGCCCCGCTCCACGGCCCACTCAGCCCGTCCTCTGACCCGCGCAGGGCCGACCCGCGCTGCAGGTTCTGCTGCGGAGACGCAGCCCCGGGCCCCGCCCGCCCGGCTCCCGGGCCCGGGCCCGCCCAGGTCAGTGCCCCCGGTGGGGGCGGGGCGGGGAGGGGGGGCCAGGACCTCTCAGGGGAAGGCTCGGGTGCCGGCTCTGGGGGGTTGGCCGGATCACCAGCCGTGCGTACATGCTCCTTACTTAAAGCCATGGTTTCGTGTACATCCACTTCCTTCTGACAAATCTGTTTAAAGACGAAACCCGCCCAAGCAGCAGGGACTAGGAGGTCGCCGGATGGATGCCCTCCTGTGCCCAGAGTGTCCCTAATCCCCCGCGCCCCGCTCCCAGCCTGGGGGGGGCGGGGTGCCGCACCCGCAGCTCCCCCACCGGGTGCCAGCTTCCCCCCACGCCAGCTGCTGCCGCCCCTGCAGAGTCCCGCTGGGGGGGGGGCGCGTCCCCAGCGGGGGTGGGGGCGTCGGCTGAGCTCTGTTTCCTGGGTTCCAGGCGGGGGACGACGCTGCTGGTCAGGAGCCCGGTTTGCACAGGGATGACCTGGAGTCCTTGCTGAATGAGGTAGCCCCCAGCCTCCCCCAGGCCCCCCTATTCCCCACTGTCCTCCCCTCCTGCTCCCCACTCCTGCCCCCAAAGCTCCCAAGACACAGGAAGGGCCAGGAGCCCCGCACTGCAGGCCCCCGAGCTCCAGGACGGCACTGACCCCTCCACACTCACGCAGGAGCCCCGAGCACCCGACCGCCCGACCGCACGGGTGGGGGTGGGGGGGCTGAGCCGCTGCCCCGCCTGGCCGCCAGGGGCCCCAGGGGCCTGGACGTGGGGGGCTGGCGGCCGCAGAGCCCCAGCACCGGGGCCGCCGAAGCCTGACGCGGAGCCCACGACTTGTCCCTCACGGGGTGGACCTCCGGCCCCCTCTGGGCCCAGGCCCCCTGCCCACTCGGAGACCAGGGGCTGGAGCCACTGGGGGAATGTGGCCTATCACCTTCTGACAGGAGGTCACTCCTCCCGCCGGCCCCAGACCCGGGTGGCCAGGCGCGGGCGGGGCGGGCGCAGCGTCCTGAGGTCCCCGGGTGCCCCGTGCCCCGTGCCCAGCGCCGCCCCCTCTGCCCTCAGCACTCCTTCGACGGCATCCTGCAGTGGGCCATCCAGAGCATGTCCCGCCCGCTGGCCGAGGCGCCCGCCTTCCCCTCCTGAGGCCGGAGGGCCTCGCGGCCTGGGGCGGGGTGCCGAGTGACAGCTGACCCCCACCCCGCATCGGCGCACGTGCGAGTGCCCGCTCGGTCTCCCACGGCGACTCTGGCCGAGAGGGACAGAGGGGACTCACCGGGTTAGAACCGAGAGGAAGCGGGAAGCTCCGAGCGCTGTCAGTCAGGGCTGGCTCGTAAACACAGCCCGCCTTCCGCGGACACGAAGCCAGCGCGTGAGCGAAATTAAAGTCACTCTGTGTGCTTTCGCCGTGCTCTCCAGTGGGTGTGTTTATTTGGGGGTCCGAACCCCTGGGTTTCTGGTGTGTGAAGTGGGGGCCAAGCGGGCCGGAGGGGAACTTGGTGTAGTGGAGGAGAAGTGCCAGTGACAGGTGACAGGATCCCACAGGGCCCCACCGTGTCCCACCCGCCCACCGCATCCTGCTCCTCTCCCGGCAAAGGGCCACGCTCATCCTGCCCCAGGGCCTTTGCACGGCACTCCCTGCTCCGAGCTCCTCCCTCAGGCTTCTCCGTGTTTTCTCATCATTGAGCGCTCAGCTCCCAGGCCACCTCCTCGTTCACTTGTCACTCAGTCATTGCTTCAGGAAACCTTATATGCCGAGCACGTCTCCGGCACGCATCCCGTGGGGGGACACCCACTTGGGGGGACAGGTGACAGGTCACGCACAGGAGGACGGTGGCCGCAGGCAGGGTACTGAACTGTGGAGCAAGGGGCAGGACAGGCCGGCGGGTGGAGTGTGCTGGGGACGCCCGGAGGCCGCGGTGGGCGGTGCTGTGCCCCACTGTCCCCCAGAAGCCCACCTCTGCACTGATCGACTTCTTTCCTCGTTGTGTCTGTCACCCCCAAGAATGGCGGCTGGTGCCCCGGGGACCCTGTCTCGTTCTCGGCCACGTCCCTGGGCCTGGCACAGCTGCTGAGTCAGAGTTGGTGGAAGGGGACAGCAGGGCTGTCATAGCCACCCCTCGCCACCCCACGGGGACCCATGGTGGGCCACCCAGATGGGAGTCAGACCTGGGAGGGAGGACAGCGGCGGTCACAGGCCCCCACGCGCATGAGCAGCAGGGCTGGGAACCGTGTGCTGACTCCAGACGTGGCTTTTGTCCCCACCCAGGGAGGCCCAGGCAGGGAGCAATATACGGGGTTCGGTCAGCTCCCTGAGCCCCTCCAGAGACCCTGTGAGCCTCTTGGGCTCCTTAGTCAGCCCCGTCCGGGGTGAGGCGGGGGACGACAGGCCACCTAGGGCCGCTCCTGCTCAGGATCTGGTCGGTGCTGGAGAGGGCCTGCCCAGCTCCCAGCAGCGGGGGTGAGTGCCCCAGGCTCCTGGCTGGACTGTTAGTTCCAACAACGCTGGCAGGTGTGCAGGAGCGCGCAGGCAGCTGTGCCCCGAGGCGGGCAGCGGTGGGAGGGACAGCCCTGAGACGGCAGTGGACGCACCTGAGTGTCCCAGCTCCGAGGCTGGATTCTGGACGGGAAAGACACCGAGAGGGGCAGGACCAGGGAGAGGCTCGGGGCACAGCATCCGTGCCCCGGCCCACCCACGCAGAGCAAGGGCCCTGCCTGGGAGCTGTCCCTCCCCCACAGACCCCAGTGCCTGCCCCCACCCCCCAAGGATGAAGTGGGACTGGATGAGGTTTGCAGAAGCCGGTGGGGTGGCATGCTGGGGACCATGGCAGTTTGTCAGGGGGCTGCCAGGGAATGCCATGAACAGTGGCGGCCGGCGCCCCACACCAAAGGGCGTGGCCAGGTCACCACGGGCAGAACGCCGAATGTGGGGACCCTCCCTCTTCATTCAGCTCCAGACAAGAGGCAGGAAGGTCCTTGAAACCGAGCACCCTAAAAGGACAAGGCCCTGGGGGGCTCCCCAAAACACCGCCCCGCAAGCCCACCGGCAGCGAGGCTCAGCTAGTGCACGTCCGTCTCGGGCAGAGGTCCCAGCCACTCCCCGACACCCAGGACCGGCCCGCGCCACGGCCCGCTGGCCACACCGTCCCCAGCAGGCCCTGCTGGTGGCTTTACAGCAAGCCGCTGGTCTCTTCGGGTGGAGCTGTGCCCTGTGCTCCTCGAGCTGGGCTGCACGCGGCAGCTTGCTTCTCATGGGCAGTGTGCTGGAGTGCCACGTGGGGCTCCTGAGTTGAGGTCACCCAGAGCAGGCCTTGGATGGCTCGCCCTGGGGGAAGCCGGGGTCCCTGTTCTGGGGACTCTCCTGCAGTACCGCCCACGGCCACATGGGGGCGCATCCTGCCCAGCTGGAACCCTGACAGCACCTCGCCTGCAGCGCCCCCAGAGGTCGTGACCAGGAGCCGCTGCCCAAGCCCTGGGCCCCAGGGACCGCGACGGAAGACGTGCTTTTTGCTGCTCCGGCCTCAGAGTCTCGGGCGCCTTCTGCGCAGCCGCGGGGATCGGGGCTGCCAGCCCGCGGCCAGGGGCCGCCGTCCTCCCCGGGAGCACATGGGGCTCTGTCCAGCAGTGGTGACGGCAGAGGTCTCTCCTGGCCAGGGGACCTTGTGTTTGCCACTGAGCTTTCACAATGGCACCACGGGTTTTGAGAATACACGCAGGCACACACGCGCACACACACACACACACACACACACGCACGCACACGTGACACACGGCGCCCGAGCCACGCTCGTCAGCCTGGACGTGGCCCTCGTTCAGGGCTGTCCATTCCACAGCCGGATAGTTAAGTGTGCTCCGAGGTCACGCTCCCCATGTCCCGGGTCCCCCTCCCTCCCCCTGCCAACCCCTTTCCTCCACTTTCCCAATATTTCACAAAACGCAATATTGCTTTTTTGGAAAAAAATGGGAACGATTTTTTTTCTGGCCCTCTTTATTATTATCATTATAAGTCATGGATAAGGACACTTCACGCGAGACCTGCCCTCACAGCCGGCGTCCGCGGGCACTGCAGAATGACTGACAGCAGCGCCGTGCTGGACAGCAGCGGCCGGGACACGGTCACCTTCTAGAGCTGAAACCCTGCCCCTAGCCCGCTGCCTCATGCCTCCTGCCCTCCACTCCCAACAGGGCACTGAGTTTAAGTAAACTTCTTATCAGAACACAACACACGTAGAGAAAAAGGCACAGGTCCTAGGTGCTCAGCTTGCTGAATGTCCTACAGCAAAAGCAAACACCTGTGTCACCACTCAGCTCGCAGTGTCACCCCTGCCGTCCGCCCCGAGCCCTCTGGTGGCCGTCTGGGCCTCCCCACCGCCAGCCCCTGGGACCGAGGCCTTTCCTCACACTTGCTCCGTTCTGGGGACCCTCCCACCAGCGACCAGGCTCATTTAGAACCAGGGCTGAGCGTTCTGCTGACCGCACTGGGCCCACCCCCCCACCCCCAACCCCACGCCCCCCATCCCCCCCGCTGGGGGGACACCCAGCTCAGCAGACAGGGTCCATCGCTCAGCCTGACCATCCAAGGTGGAGGCCGCGGTCCCACCCCAAGTTCCCCCCCACCCCGGTCCCCCCACCCCAGGTCCCCCCATCCCCCCACCCCGGTCCCCCCACGCTGCCTGGCATGCAAGAGTTTCCCAAGGGTCCCACAGAGATCTACAGAAGTGATGAATAAGTTAATAAAGAAATGAGCCCGGTGTCCCCTCAACCCCACTGGGCATCTTCACCAGAGGTGGACTCCGGGCGGCCCCTCACCCTCTGCCTAAGCTTGAAGAATGGGCGGGAGGACCCCAGGCTCCCGGGATGAACTTGGCAGACAACGTTCAAGCCGGTCCAGCCTGGAATGACGGACCTTTGGCGATCTGCCCCGGCTCTGAGGCCAAGGGCCCCTGCGGCCTCCCGGAGCACGCTGGGGGGGATTAAGGCGCTTGGGCGATTATACGCGCGCGCGCCCTCAAACGTCTGTGGCCTGCCCCACAGGGTCAGGAACTTAAAACTGCCCGCCACGGGCGGCCAAGGTCGCGGGTTCGCACCCGAGGCGCGCTGGCCCCGGGCTGTCGCGCGGGCTCAGGAGCCCGGTGCACGCGTGTGGACTCGGGGACCCTGGGGACAGCCGCGGACCCTTCCCGAACGAGGGCGCCGGATCCCTCCTGGGCCGCCGCCCTGTCACACCTGGGCCGCCCCGCGGGCGTGGGCAGCGGTGACCTCACGCGGGGCGGGGCCGGCGCGGGGCGGCGCGGGGCGGGGCGGGGGCGGGACCGGCGACAGCACGCCTCGCGGGCGGAGAGCAAGCGGCCCGTTCCGGCGCCACCATGGCCACCGTGGACCTGGAGAAGCTGCGAATGTCCGGGGCCGGCAAGGCCATCGGCGTGCTGACCAGCGGCGGCGACGCGCAAGGTGGGCAGGGCGCGGGGCCTGTCGCTGGGCGACGGGCGATGGGCGCCCACCTGTCCCCGGGACCCCCCACCCCGCGCGCGCCCGCCACCCTCGGCCAGGACCAGGGGTCGCGCGGCCAGCAGCTCGCTCTGCCCGCGCGGCGCCTCCGGGCCCCTTCTTGTCCCCCACCCTCCCGGTCCCGTCCCCAGACAGACCCTCCCCGCCGCGCTGTCGCCCGCGTACGTGCAGCACGCCACGGCCTCGGCGCCCCGCCCCCGCGCGCCCGCAGGGGGTGTGTCTGCGCGTCCGCGGGGTGCGGGGGGCCCCCGGGACACTGCGCGGGGCCGGCGCCGGCCTGGCCGCGGGCCGTGCTCCTGCCCACGCGGCTGCCGCCTGCGCCCCTGCTCGGCGTCTCGGCCTGAGCCGGGCAGGTCCCCGCAGGTCCGGAGAGCCACGCTCTTCCTGGTTCTGAAAGCGGACCGGGGGACACTGTGCTCCCCGCAGCCGTGGCCTCCGGCTTGGCCCCGGGCGAGCTCGCCCCTCCCCTCCTCTTCCCTCCATCCTGGCTGGCAGAGGTGAGGGTGGCAGAGCCCGCCCAGGACAGCCCCTGGGGCCTCCTTTCAAGGCCTGGCGTGGGGGAGGCTGGGGCTGGGGCTCGGGGAGTTCCCTGTAGCTCAGGCCTGTCCCTTCTCAAGCGGGGTGGGGGCTTCCTGGTGGCCCGCCCGGGGCTCTGCAGCAGGGGGCAGAGCCCGCAAGTGCCATGTCCCCGGGCGGGGTCTCCTCCTGACCTCTGTTCTCACCTGGGGTGACCAGCTTGGCACCTGTCACGCTCGGCCCTATGGCTACGCCCTGAATGCCAGGAAGGACCTTAAGTGGACCAGGGAGCAGGACGGGAGGGAGGGACGGAGCCAGCACCCTCGGGCCACACGCGGCTGGGTCCGCCTCCCTCCGGAGGGGAGACACACACTTCCCCTCCCAGCCTCAGGCCCCCGACTCCCCCCGCAACCCACCCGCCCCCCACTCCGAAACCAAAAGCGACTTCCTAACGGGAAGGCGGAAATAATCAGCCCCCACCTGTGTCCCCGCTGCCAGGGGCCCGCCTGCAGGTCGGGCAGAGCCCTCGGGGCCTGGCCTGCTGCACCTCCCCTCCCTGTCCCCTCCCTGTCCCCTCTCTGTTCCCTCTCTGTGCCCTCTCTGTCCCCTCTCTGTGCCCTCCCTGTCCCCTCTCTGTCCCCTCTCTGTCCCCTCTCGGCCTGAGCACTGGAAGCCTTCACCTCCCTAGGCCAGCGAATGAGCGGGGCTGGGTCAGCGCTTGGAGGGTGGCCTGGGGCCACATCCTCCTGTGAGATTAGACCTCAAGGCCACACCCTGAGAGGGTTGGAGCCACCTCTCCAGACAAGCACAGGGAGCGGCTGGGGGGGCCCCCAACTCCCCTGGCTCACGCGGGCATGGGGGTGTCCGCCCCGGGCTTCTGTCTGTGCGGAGGGGGCTTGGGAAGACTCACGCCTGCGCGTAGGTCGGGGTGCACAGGCCCGGGGGCGCCATGCTCCCGCCCTCTCCCCGCACAGATGGGACAGAGCGCGGGGCCTCAGCGAGCGTCCCCACCGCACCAGACCTTGGCAGCCTCGGCTCGGCTCCCGCACGTGACGTGGGTCGCCATGGTTTCCGGCTGGGGCTGCTCAGAGGGGCACTGAACAGAACCCCCCCACCCAGTTCAGCGCTGGGCCGAGGCAGCAGGAAGACGCAGGGCTGGCCGGCATCCGGGGAGGACGGGGCCTCCGCTCTGGTTGTCCCGGCACCTGTCACTGGCTGCGGCCCCCGCCAGCTCCCTCTCGCCACCGCCGTTCCTGGGGGCTGGCTCCGGGCATGGGGGGCCCAGCTTGCCTTCCGGTCCCCAGGTCCCTGGTGAGGCTGACCTCAGCAGGCCCCCCGTGTCCGCCTCCCCGCCTGTGCGGGCCCTTCCTGCTCTGCACCAGGCCGCGGGCAGCCGGGGGCGGTGGGAACCCTGAGCTCCGTCCCCCAGAAGCTGCCTTTGCTGGGATGTGTGCGCAGCAGCCAAGCTCACGGACGGCAGGGCCGGACCCCGGGCCTGGCAGGGCCGGCGTTGTCCAGCCCTGAGACTTGACACCAGCACTTCCCTTGGGCCTCAGTTTCCCCTTCTGCCGACGGGAGAGAGGCCCAGCTCAGCTACCTGGCAGGTTCCTCCCAGCAGGCCGGGAAGGGGCGTGCTAGGCCAGCTCCAGGCCTCTCCCTCCCTGCGGGCCACAGGAAGTGTCGGCGGGCAGAGGGACAGTTGTTTACAGACGTCCCAGTGCTTCGTGCAAAAGCAGCTAAGCTCGGAACACGGCCTGGCCCACCCACCATCCCCCGCTCCGTGCTCCCGTGGGCGCCCCCCGCCCCAGCCCCTCAATAACGCACGCGGCCCTGCCTTTTCCTGGCCGATGCGCAGGACGGGGATGGTGACGGGGACGTCCCACGTTTGCAGGTGCCGCTGCAGCCCCCCGATGGCCCTCCCCGTCCTGTCAGGCGCCAGCCGGGCCCGCGCCACCTCGCCATGACCCCCCGCAGTACAGTCTGTGTTTCTGGGAGCTGAGCGGGCCCCGTCAGCCCCGGACACCAGTTTGGCTGCGTCCTGGACGTCCCCCAGCAGGGGGTCCTGGGATGCCCTCCCTGGCGTCCGTCCGAGGGTCCGAGGGGCCTGGGGCACCCGCAGCTGGTGGACGCAGCCGCCCTCCCGCCCACGCCTCGGACCCAGCCCGGGGCTGATTTCGAGGGGGAGGAGCGGGTTGAAGGGTCATGGAAAGGGCCTTTGGAAGCGGCAGCGCACGAGGCGGGCAGGAAACCCACGCCCTCGGCCAGCGTCGCCGTGGCACCCGGCTCCCCGCTGAACGTCGGGGGTCCCCTTGGAACGCGCCACGTGCTCTGCCTCTGGGGTCCCTCGACCCACCAGGCTGGCTAGTGAGGTGGCTGTGGCCGCAGTCAGGGTTGACAGAAGAGCCGTGAGTGGGGACAGGAGGGCTGGGTCCCCCGGCCGCTGCCCTCCCCTTCCCCCCATGTACCCTCTCCTTCCCTGTCCCCGGGTGCTAGCCTCCCTCTGCCTGCCAGAGGTGGGGCTTGGACCTTGACCCTGCAGTGGGCCCAAAGCCCTGGGCTGGCCGAGGGCCCCCCACCTCTGCCAGGAGGGGGCTGGTGGGACGGGGTTCGAGGGAGGGCAGGGAGCTCTGCTGCTGTCTGGTCTCCTCTCCCCTCCCCCCACTGTGGGCAGGGGGCGGGGCGCCTGCAGGCCACGCCCCGACCTCCGGCTCCAGATCCAGATTCCTGGGTGTGGGGTGCGCCACGGGCTCCTGCCCCCAACTTTAGCCTCTGAAGTCTCGGTTTCTGCATTTGGGGGATGTGAGACTCGGGAATCCTTTAGAAATGGGGTTCTCTGGCTGAGTGTGGCCAGCTCGGTCCCCCGGGCCTCTGCGCTCTGCCCGCCCTCATGTGTGGGGGGCCCCACCCTGGGAGCCCCTGGGCGGCAGGCAGCTGGAGGCTCGGCCGCGGGCAGGGACAGGGACAGGGACAGGGCGGCTCGCTGTGCCTGAGGAGGAGTTGGGGTGCTCTCACCTTCCGGGGCCCCCGCGGGTCCCTGCCCTCGCTCTGGGACCTGGGCTTCTCAATCTGTGGAGCAGGGCGAGTGCCACCGCCCACCTGCCCTCGTGGGGCCCTGCCCGTGGGGCCTTCCTGAGGCCGTGTGGCCCCCCATGTGTGTCCTCTGAGACCTGCTCGCTCCCCCTGGGGCCTGCCTTCCAGGGTGGGACCGGGCAAGCCACGTGTGAGCAGGGTAGGGGGCACAAATCTTCACACTGGGGTCACCACGTGGCCGGTGCCCCTGCAGGACGCCCACGCCCATGGCACTGCCCACCCCCACCCCCACCAGCTCGGGGCTGGGGGCACTTCCGGGGCTGTGGCCACACTGCGCTCGCACTGGCCACAGCGAGGAGGCTTCTGAGAGTTTGACACGTCACAGGATGAGTGCGTGTGCCCGTGGCCGGGCGGGCGGGGGCACCAGGGTCCTTGGGGAGACCCAGCACAGGTCTGGTTTGGCCCTGGACCCGGGGACAGAGGATGGGACACTGGTCGGATGGCTGTGGCCATCATCCTTCCTCTCTGAGGATGTAGGGTGTCCTGCCTGTTTTCGTACTGAACCCCAGTATCTTTCGTGGCAAGGACTCTCGGGAAAGAAGGTTTGGGTTCACTGGGGGGCTGGGCCTGCCAGGGTGCCCACAGCGGGACCACTGACTGAGGTACCTGACCTGGCACCCTCCAGGCCCGTGGCGGCTGCAGCCCTGGCCGCCTGGCTGTCGGGAGGCCTGCCCCCGGGCGAGGCCCCGTTGCACCCTCAGAGCACAGCGGGGGACCCCCCCAGGGGCCACCGCCGGGGCGCCACATCTCTTGAGGCCACCCGTGAGGGCTTCGCTCGGGCCGCAGCTCGTGGAGGAGACCCGGGATGGACACCTTTGTCCCCTGTGGGTCTCCGAATGGCCGGGAGGGAAGGCTGAGGCACCCCCAGAGCTGGGAGCACGCCGGCCTGCTGGCCCTCCAGCCCCACGAGTGTCCCTCTTTCCAGGAAGTGGACACCTCGGGGACGCGGGCAGGGGCTCGTGGGCCCAGGGCCAGCGCGCACTGGGCACAGGGTGCCTCCTGAGTGGTCCCCGGGTCAGGGCCTGGAGCACAGCGGGGGGTGGGTTTGCGCCCGCGCCTGGTCCCCACGCTCAGGCCGAGTCCGGCTGGCCAGCGGCGTCTCTCTGGGGTCAGCTGATTTCTGAACGCGCAGAAGCTGACATGACTGGGCTCGCCCCGTGACCCGGGGCCCTGTGTGTGCCCGGCTGGCTCGGGGCCCCCGAAGCGGGGTCCGGGCCCAACCTCCGCGCGTGTCCCCCGCAGGCATGAACGCCGCCGTGAGGGCCGTGACACGCATGGGCATCTACGTGGGCGCCAAGGTCTTCCTCATCTATGAGGTGAGGCGGGCGGGCGGGCAGGCACGCTGGGCGGGGGACGCGGTGCTGGGGGTGAGGACACCAGCCCCCGGGTGAGGGGGCGCGGTGGGAGTGGGGGACACCGGCCCGGAGCGGGGGGACACTGGCCTGTCTGCAGCGGTCACTGGCTGCCATTCATCCCCAGGCCCAGAGCGGAGGGTGCCGTGGGGGCAGGACGGGGATGGACCCGGAGGGGGCTGGGCCCCGCACTGGGGTGTGGCCAGGGGCCCTGCTTGGGTCCCTGAGGGGTAGGCCATGTCCCTTGGGAGATAAGAGGGTGTGAAGCTGCCACTATCCTCTGGGGCCTGGGGCCTCAGCCCCCACCCAGCCTCCCTCCCACGCCAGCCCCGGGCCCGCGGCGTGAGCCACTGGTTGGCTAACACCCGCCAACAGCTTCCCGCAAACAGCCTCCTTGTCCAACAAAGCGATGTTTGTTTGTCCGGCCAAGCTCGTGCCCCCTTTGCCTCACCCTGCCCCCAAACCCCTGTGCCACGTTTGGGGCTGACGTGCAGAGACAGTGCGTGCACGCGCGCGTGCGCGCGCGCACACACACACACACACTGAAATTCCTCCATTGTCTTCGGGGTTTGTGGCCGGCTGTGTTACTTTGTTTTCACTTTTGAGGCAGAAAGTAGCGAACCTCAGCCTCTCCGCCCTCCTCCTCTCCCGTGGGCTGTCCCTGTCCCCACACCCAGACCTTGGCTGCAGTAAAGTCTGTAGCCCCTTCTGGGGCTCAGACCCTCAGCCAAGCCCCAGGGGTCCTGAGGGGCAGGTCTCCTCACAGCTGAACGGCAGGGTGGGCCTACACCCTGAGACTGCTCTAGAACCTTCTGGAGGACAGGGTGAGAGGCTCCAGGGGGTGTCCAAGGGCCTCCAGACAGGGCAGGGTGGGTCCGAGGCCTGCCCGAGGGAGTCCAGATGGGACAGCAGCGTCCCTTCGCCTCCTGACTGTCAGTTTCTCCTTCTGTGGGGTGGGCATGCCAGGTCCTTGTCTAGGACGCAGGAGCTGAAACCGCCGTGTGCGTCAAGCTCTTTTCTCAGCCGCCCTGGAAGGAACAGTGTCCACTCACCCAGGAGCCCGAACTGGGCCTGAGGGCTCAGCGGGCACCGGGACAGTGCCAGCAGGGCGCCCGCCGGGCCCGCCCGGGGCCTGCCTCGGGGCCTGGCCTGTGGGACGGGGGAGGGCGAAGGGCTGAGTGGGGAGAGGTGACGCAACGTGGGCAGAGACGTTCTGGAAGGTTCCGAGGCCAGGAGAGGAGGGTTGTGTCCGTGAGGCTGGCGCGAGCTGCTGACCCGCCTGGTCAGGGGCCCTGGGGCCTACAGTAGGGCAGGGGCCGGGCGGGCAGCGTGCCCGGGCTCTGTGCCCGGTTCTGGCTTCCCACAGGATCTGCTCGCTCCAGGCAGGGCCCGCTGTGGGTGTTCAGGCCGCTTTCCTGCTCTTCTGTGCAGCGATGATGGTGGCAGGGCTGGCTCGTGTCTTCGTGGCCCAATTCCTGACCACACCAGCAGGAGGGAGGGACACGGCCTGGTGTAAGTCATTGAAGGGGGCCCCGTGGCCCCCAGACTGGGGCCTCAGCCCTCCTGGGGCCCCGCAGGGTGGCGCCTGCGCCCCCTTGCTTGGAGAGGAGGCAGAACGGGGGGCAGATGGCCAGGCAGAAGCCATGGCTCACCCCCTGCTTCACCGGAGGACGGAGGGCAGCTCGGAGGGGCATGGCGGCGCTGCCACCAGGCACAGAATGCCCCTGTCCTCACCCGGACTGTGTACAGAGCTGCTGATGGGGAAGGGTGGCCACGTGACGGAGGGGACACCTGGCCGGGTGCTTCTCACAGGCGCAGTCCAGAGCGCCGGTGGCTTATGTGGTCATCGGGATTCACGGTACAGCCACCCACAGGGGCCAACACGCAGGGCCCCTGGGGACGGTGACCGGCGTGGCCCTGCACTGTGGGCTGAGCGCCCAGGAGCTAGGCCACTGGCCGGTGGCCGAGGAGGCCACTGCAGGCACAGCGGGTGCTGTGTGGCCGTGGCACCGATGGCCACTCACGTGCCCAGCACTCAGGAACCCCGTCTGCCCCCCGTTTCTGATGGCCCCACACGCCCGTCGTCGGTGGGCGATCGTGACCGGGGGGCGGGGGGTGCACAGTGGACGGTGGCACGGCGGCGCGCCCCGCCCAGACACGGCTGCACACGGTGACGTGGGCCTCACAGGCACCAGGTCGAGCGAAAGGCAAGGAGCAGCCTCGGAGCTGCCGTTTCTGCGTCTACGTGGGGCCCGCGGGAGACAGGACGGCGGGTCCCCGGGGAGGGGGCGGCCCCGTGGGGCAGAGGGCTGCTGGGAGCTGGGCTTCTGTTCGTGGTCTGGGCCCGGCGACCTGGGCGTGATTTCGAACACTCAGCAAGTGGCCACCTGTGACAGGAGCACCTTGCCGTGTGAGTCACAGTCAGTCACACACAGCCTCGCCAGCCTCTCACGGGTGTTCTGGAAGGTTCAGTGAGGGCATCCTGGCCTCCACCTGGACAGCCCGTGACCACCGGCTGGCCCCGGCTTCCTCGCCCGAGGCCCGGGGGTGCGGGGCCTGCTTCCTGCCAGAGGGGGGTCTTGGCCAGGTCCCCAGTGTCCGTGCACGGATGCGGGGCTATCCCGCTGCCCGGGGTGTGTCTCATGCCCATGCTCGGTTGCAGGGCTATGAGGGCCTCGTGGAAGGAGGCGAGAACATCAAGCCTGCCAACTGGCTCAGCGTCTCCAACATCATCCAGCTGGTAAGGCCGCGGAGGTCCCTGCCTGCCCGTGAGCCCGCGTGTGCGTGCACGAGACAGAGATGCAGACGCACGCACGGATGCAGACGCAGACAGACACCCGGGCCGGCCCCAGGCTGCTGTGTCATCTGGCTGTCCTGGGGTCGTGGCGTGGTGGTGGCTCCCGCCAGGTCCACCGCCAGAGGTCACTCTCTGGTCCAGTGAAGGCAGCGAGGGACGAGGGGACACGTGGGAGAGACAAGGCATAGCATCCGAGTGGCCTCTTCACTCCTGCTCCTGGTTCCCCCTTCATGGCCACTCCGAGCCTCCCGGTGACCAAGGCCGGGCTGTCCCTCCCCCCTGCTGAACGAGGCCACCTTGGTGTGCCAGGATCCCTGGGAATGGGGGGTCTTTGAACCATGTCTCTCTGGGGAGACGCTTTTCCCCCCATAGAGCGTGGATGGTGGTGTGGGCCCCTGTCACCTGTTCACCCCAGGCTGCCAGCTGACACCCAGCTTATTCAGGTGGCTTGTCATCATCATGAGCCACGAATGGGTTGGGAGCAGGAAACTGGCTGGCCTGGACCTGAGTGCCCAGGGTACAGGTCTCGTCCAGGCATGGCCAACCCCTGGGGGGCCGCCCACCTCTCCTGCCCAGAGCAGATGTCGCTGGCCTGGGGGGTAAAGCATCTCTGCCGCCCTGCTCCCGGTCAGTCCAGTGAGTGTGGACAAGCAGAGGGGCAGGATGGCCACTGGGAGGCCCGACCCCTTGGGAGGCACTGGGTTCTGCCTTGATGGGATGCCACTGGGCTGGCCCGTTTAAGCCTGGGGCCCCGCCTGGCAAGTCCCAGGAGCAGCACGGGGTGTGGGGGTAGGGCACATCGCTGTGACCTGGCCGGAGCACAGTGGGCAGGCAGGTGTGTGCTGCGGGCAGGTCCTCGTGGAGCCCAGAGCTTTGTGTCAGTACCCAGCTGGGGGGCACACGTGTGTGCCCTCAGTGTGTGTGTGAGTGTGTGTGTATATGTTTGTGTGTGTATGTGTTTGTGTGTGAATGTGTGTATGGATGCGTTTACATGTGAACATGTGCGAGTGTGTATGTGTTTGTATGTGAGCGTATGTGCATGCATATGTGGGAGTGCAAGTACATGTGTATGTGTATTTGCACTGAGCATGTATATGTGTGTGAATGTATGTGTGTGTTTGTGTGTGTGAATGTGTGTATGTATGTGTATATGGGTGTTTTGTATGTGTGAGCATGTGTGTGTATGTATGTGTGTGGGTTTGTATGTGTGTATGTGCTTGTGTGTATGATCATGTACATGTGTGTGAGTGTATATGTATGCATGTTTGTGTTTTGCATGTGTGAGTGTGGGCATGTGTGGATGTATGTGTGCTTTGTGTGTGAGTGTGAGTACATGTGTGTGTATGTATGTGTTTGCATGTATGAGTGTGCATGTATATTTGTGTATATGGGTGTGTTTGCATGTGAGCATGTGTGCATGTGTGAGCATGTGTATGTGTATGTATGTATGGGCATGTGAGTACGTGCATATGTGTGTGTATGAGTGTGTGGTATGTGTGTGCATGTATGTGTGTATATATGTGTTTCTGTGTTTGTGTGTGTGAGCGTGTATATATATGTTTGTGTATATGTGTGTTTTTGTGTGTGGGCATGTGAGTGTGTGTATGTGTGTTTGTGTGTGTGCATGTTTGTGTATATGGATGTTTTTGCGTGTGAGCATGTGTGAGTGTGTGTTTATGTGTTTGCATGTGTGAGTGTGTGTGTGTATATGGATGTTTTTGCACGTGAGCATGTGTACATGTGTGCATGTATTGTGTGGGCATGTGTGAGTGTGAGCGTGTGTGTATATATGTGCGGGCATGTGAGTACGTGCATCTGTGTGTTTGTGTGTATGAGCGTGTGGTGTGCGTGTGTATGTGTGTGTTTCTGTTTGTGTGTGTGAGCATGTATATGTATGTTTGTGTATACGTGTGTTTTTGTGTGTGGGCATGTGAGTGTGTGTTTGTGTGTGTGTGTTTGTGTGTGAGCGTGTATATGTATGTTTGTGTATATGTGTGTTTTTGTGTGTGGGCATGTGAGTGTGTGTTTGTGTGTGTGTGTGTTTGTGTGTGAGTGTGTATATGTATGTGTGTATATGTGTGTGTGTATGTGTGTGTTTGTGTGTGTATGTGTGTGTTTGTGTGTGTATGTGTGTGTGTGTATGTGTGTGTGTGCGTGTGTGTTTGTGTGTGTGTGTGTGTTTGTGTGTGAGAGAGAGAGAGCAGCGCCTGCTCGTCCATCGCGAGGTCCCCGGGCCGGATGGGTGGATGTCCTCATCACATTGAGGGGAGACGCCCAGGGAGGCGGGTCACCTGCCCAGCCCCTGGAGGAGGCCCTGGACTTAGCGTCTCAGTTCCACGGGGCCCACCCGTCCCCTCCTGTCCAGTGCCGGTCCCCCCAGTGTCCCCGCAGGGTCCTCGGCTGCCTCGTTGGCCCAGGCCCCGGTGTCCTCCGCACAGGGCGGCACCGTCATCGGCAGTGCCCGCTGCAAGGCCTTCACCACACGGGAGGGACGCCTGGAGGCGGCCTACAACCTGGTCCAGCGTGGCATCACCAACCTGTGTGTCATCGGCGGGGACGGCAGCCTCACGGGCGCCAACATCTTCCGCAGCGAGTGGGGCAGTTTGCTGGAGGAGCTGGTGAAGGAAGGTGGGCCAGTGGCCGGAGCCCGGCACGGAGCGGCTTGGGGTGGGTGGCCAGCTGGGGGTGGGGGCACAAGGCCACGGCACCTGCCTGCTGCTGCCGGGCGGCGGGGGCAGGCGGGACGAGGGGAGGCGGGCGAGACGCTGCGTGGCTGCTGGCGGGAGCAGTGGGACGGCCCAGCCTGGGCTTGGGGTCGCCCGGGGCAACAACACCAGGCTTGCAGCTCGTGGGGTCCCTGCGTGAGCGCCCGCCCCCAGGCCGGTGCCAGGGCCCCCCAGGAACGGTGGGCGGCCATCCGGGCCTGACTCCTCCACGCTGTGTGGACTGGTGCCGTTTGGAGTTGATTCCCGGAGCGTGCGGGTTACAGACTTTGTCACGGTTTGGAGAAAAGTAATAGTTAAAACGCGGTAACACCTGAGACAAAGTTGGAAAGTTAGAGAGTGACCCCCTTGGACTTGGGTTCTGTGCCACTTGGGTGGGACTGGAAATGAGGGGCGCGGTAGCTCCCTAAGACCACCACGGATGCCTGCTGGTCCCGGCGCCCCAGCCCCAGGTCCCAGCCTGGGGTGGGCCGGGCGGGGGCGTGGCCGAGGGAGGACTGGGGCGTGGCTGGGGCGGCTGGGGGCGTGGCCTGGGTGGGTGGTTCCAGGGGCGTGGCCCGGGCGGCTGGGGGCGTGACCAAGGCGGGTGGGTGGACCAGGGGCGTGGCCTGGTGGGGGTAGGCTGGGGGCGTGGCCTGCCGGCCTGAGTGCCCCGCCCCCCAGGCAGGGTCTCGGAGAGCACGGCGCAGACCTACTGCCACCTGAGCATCGTGGGGCTGGTGGGCTCCATCGACAATGACTTCTGCGGCACCGACATGACCATCGGCACCGACTCGGCCCTGCACCGCATCATGGAGGTCATCGACGCCATCACCACCACCGCCCAGAGGTGAGCGAGGTCCACGAGCAGAGGTCAGCGGAGACCAGGCGGAGGGCTGGTCAGGAGCCCAGTCACTTGGCCGCCCTGGGAATGAGGACTGCCCGCCCTTCTGCTGCTCCCGTGTCTGCCATGGGGCCAGGGCCCCCATGGGTGTGGGCAGCTCGGCTCCAACCCCTGCGGCTCTCGGGGGGCGGGGCTGTGCGCTCGGCTCGCGGCGGCTGGGTGCTGACGCCACCCGCCTGTTCCGTCCGCAGCCACCAGAGGACCTTCGTGCTGGAGGTGATGGGGCGGCACTGCGGGTAAGGGGGCTGCCTGCTTGGGGGGGGCGGGGGGAGCAGGATCCTGGTGTGGCCTCTCCGTGGCACCCGAGCTCCCTGGGGTGTGGGAGCCATCGCTGCAGCAGGGAGGGGGGAGGCGAGGCCCAGAGGGACCCAGGCCCTGAGCTGGTGGTCCCCCCACCACCCCCAGGTACCTGGCCCTGGTGTCCGCCCTGGCCTCGGGGGCCGACTGGCTGTTCATCCCCGAAGCGCCCCCCGAGGACGGCTGGGAGAACTTCATGTGCGAGAGGCTGGGCGAGGTGAGTGGGAAGGGCCTTCCCCCGGGGGTCCCGCTGTGCAGAGGCAGGCAACCCCCGGGATGGCATCCCCAGGGCTGTGTGGCCAGCGCTGACCGGGTACTGGTCTTCACACTGGTCTGACAGCGTCCGCAGGCGTCCCCCTGGGGGTGGCACGCAGGCCTGGCAGGAGCGCTCTGACCCTCGTTTCCCCCTGAGGCTCTGCAGACAGGCGCTGTGGGGTGTCCCGGGGCTGTGGGGTGCCCCGGGGCTGTGGGGTGTCCCGGGGCTGTGGGGCACCCCGGGGCTGTGGGGCGTCCCGGCGCTGTGGGGTGCCCCGGGGCTGTGGGGCGCCCCGGGGCTGTGGGGCGTCCCGGGGCTGTGGGGCGCCCCGGGGCTGTGGGGCGTCCCGGCGCTGTGGGGTGCCCCGGGGCTGTGGGGTGTCCCGGGCTGTGGGGTGCCCCGGGGCTGTGGGGCGCCCCGGGGCTGTGGGGCGTCCCGGGGCTGTGGGGCGCCCCGGGGCTGTGGGGTGACCCGGGGCTGTGAGGTGTCCCGGGGCTGTGGGGCAGAGCGGACCGCAGTGTGCCGGGTCCTTGGGGAAACGAAGGTGTGACTAGCACTTTAAAAGCCCCGAGAACATTCCGTGTGCTCTCTGGTCCCCTCCCCGCTGAAGCGGGGACACTGTGGGGGTCCCTCAGGTGCCACCCCTGATCCGCCCTCGGCCCCTGGGGTGTGAGGGGCTTGCCCCAGGGGCTCAGGGGGTCCAGGAATCCCTGTCCCGGCTCTGCCACCGCGGCCCTTGGGCTCCCTCTGGCCCCATCCCAGCGCCCCGTTCCGGGAGGCTGTGGGAGGGCTGGTGGGTGGCGGGCGGGCAGCTGAGCGCGGGTGTCTCTGACCCAGACCCGGAGCCGGGGGTCCCGGCTCAACATCATCATCATCGCAGAGGGCGCCATTGACCGCCACGGAAAGCCTATCTCCTCCCGCTACGTGAAGGACGTGAGTGCGGGGGGCCCCCGGAGGCCTGGTGACGCGGGAGGGGTGGGGTAGAGCCTCGGGGGCTCCCCTTTATCTCAGTCCCCAAGTGCTCTTGCTGGGACCCCCTCCCCACGGGCAGGAGGCTCCTGGAGGGCTCCTCACCTCCAGTGACAGCCAGATGTGGGGTGCACACACCGGGGCTCCCCAAGAAGCCCAGCATCAGATGCCCCACATCTGTTGGGAGCGCCCCACCCTCTGCAGGGCCGGGCCCCCTGAGAACTGCACACCTGCACACTCGCCTGCCACGAGCGTGCACCCTGGGCTGGCTCTGTGGGGGCTGGGAGCTGACACCCCAGACCCCTGCAGCAGGACGTGGGGGTGAGGCCCAGGGCTGGGGGCCTGTGGAGAGGCGGGACAGCGGGGCCGGGCGGCAGACACAAGGACCCCCTCCCTCTCTCCCGACGGGCAGCTGGTGGTGCAGAGACTGGGCTTCGACACGCGGGTGACAGTGCTGGGCCACGTGCAGCGGGGGGGGACCCCCTCGGCGTTCGACCGCATCCTGGTAGGTGCTGGGTGTGCGCGTGTGGGCGTGTGGGCATGCGTGCGTGCCCCCGCGTGGCCCACAGCCGGGGCGCCACGCTCTTACTGCAGCTCAGGGCACCCGTCCTCCCTAATGAGCACGGTGCTCCCCAGGGGGCAGGAACGTCCCTCCAAGGCTGTTCCCGACACAGACCTGAGCAGCTGGTGCTTCGCTCCCGGGCCGTGCAGGCGGCCGGAGACCCGGGGAGCCCTGTCTGCGGGGGCAGCGGGGGCAGGGGCACCCTGCGGTCCCTCACTGAGCCCCAATAGAGAAACCCGTCATAGCAGAAAGAACCCCAGAAGCCACTTCCAACCCCCGCCCTTCCCGTGTCAGGCTGAGTGACCATGGGCCAGCCGTGTCACGGCAGCCTGGGGCCACACCGTCCTGGCAGGCTGCACGAGGCCCCGGGACATGGCGTGCCTGGAGGGGTCGTTGTGAATCGTGGTCCTATTATTATGTCTGTTTCTGGTGCCACTTGACCTAGAAGCTTTGACCTCTGTGTCCTCTGTGTGTGTGCGTAGCTCTGAAAGCTGAGAGTTTGTGCGTCTGCAAAGTGACGTCGGGTGTGTGACGTGGCGGCCAGCCTGCTGGCAGCAGAGGAGGGCCGAGCAAGTGCGTATGCTGTCACGTGTGCGTGCACATATGTGCGGGTGTGTTCACGTGCGTGCACGTGCATGCAGGTGTGCACAGGTGTGTGCACGTGCGTGCGTGCGCAGCGAGGGGTGGGCTGGGCCTGCCTGACCGCCCTCTCTCCCCCGCTCAGAGCAGCAAGATGGGCATGGAGGCGGTGATGGCGCTGCTGGAGGCCACGCCCGACACGCCGGCCTGTGTGGTCAGCCTGTCTGGGAACCACTCGGTGCGGCTGCCCCTCATGGAGTGTGTGCAGGTGGTGAGTAGGGGGCCCCGCCCCCCGAGGGCGCTGCTCTGGGCCTTTGTGGCTCTCCCCTCCCCCACAGGCTCTCAGACCCCACCCCAGTCCCCTCTCCTGTGTTTGGGGGAGCAGGCAGCATGTACAGTGCCACCTCCTGTCCTGGCCGGCTGGCTTCATTGCTCCCCCCGCCCCCCCCCCGTGCCCCAGCTGGCCTCAGGGTATCTGGAGCCTGCGGCCCTCCAGGTGGGGTGTGAACATGTCCCCAGGGTAGGCCAAGCCTTGAGAGAGGTGGTGGGAGCTAAGCTGAGGTCACTTAGCTTCCCGGAGCCGGTGGCTGTGCACCCACCTTGTACACTGCGGGGGGCGGGGGTGGCATCTGGGGTGCAGATGAGAGGGAGGAGGAGTGGGCGGCTAGAGCTGCTGGGTCACCTCTGGCAGGCGGTGTGGGGACATCTGCTGTGACCAGAGCAGGGGCCCCAGGAAGGGGGAGTGGGAGGTGAGGGCCCAGAGGCTGAGAGGTGGGCATGGGGACGCTGGCATGATCCGTTTGGGGGGCCCTGCGCCGGGCAGGGGGTGGGCACGCTGATGCTTCTCTCGGAAGACTTCTGGGCGGGCCGGGCGTCAGCTGAGGTCCGGGGGCCGGGGGCCAGATGGGCCTCGATGGGGCTCCCAGGGGCTACGGAAGAGTGAGGGTGGCCGGGGAGGGCCCGCTGGCCAGGCCAGGCGGGCCGCACTCAGCCTCAGTCTGCCCTCCCGGCCGCCGGCCCTGGCAGTGACCGCTGCCCCGCGGGTCTGGGACGGGCTCGCCGCGGCGGGCGGCGGCTGTGTGTGCCGCGGACTCCCCAAGTCCGTGCCCTGTTTTCTTTCAGACGAAGGAGGTGCAGAAGGCCATGGACGAGAAGAGGTTCGACGAGGCCATCCAGCTCCGCGGCAGGTGAGGGCCTCGGGGGGCTCGGAGTCCGCGGCAGACTCCCGAGCCTATGGCACCCCGCCGTGCCCTCGACACGCGGGACACACACACCTGCAGAGGTCAGCTCTCTGCTGACACCCTCTTCCCGCGAGTGGGTGGCCGAGCAGTGTGCAGGAGGCACGGGGCCTCACCGTCCCCGAGGCGGGCCACGGGCCGGCCGTGGGGTGGGCTGGCTCACGGCGAGGGCGTTGGGGTCACGGGGAGCCGCGTGGCCGTGGGCCCCCGACGTGTGGCTGGCTTCTGTTCCAGGAACTTTGAGAACAACTGGAACATTTACAAGCTGCTCGCACACCAGAAGGTCTCCAAGGAGAAGGTGAGGTGGTGAGGGCGGCCACCTCGGCCTGCGGGGCCAGCCGCGGGGCCGGGGTGGGGCCCGGGTCGGCCCGGGGCCGGGGTCTGCCCGCTGCCGCCCACCCTGGGCGCAGGCAGCTCCGAGCAGGGCCAGCGGGGCGGGGGGGTGGGGGCTGCCCACTGTGGGGCGTCTGCGTCGTGCGCTGAGCGTGGGACCCGACCAGCGCGTCCCAGGTGGCCAGCGTCCGGGCCGGGAGGTCATGGCGGCTGCTCGCTCGCTCACCCGACCGTGTGGGCTGTAAAGTCAGACTCACGGTTTCACTCAAGGGTGAAGGGAGCCGATGTCTGTGAACCGGCCCAGGACGGCTAAGAACCTGGGAGATGGGCTGTCTTCAAAATAGGCGTGACAGCAGGACTCGGGAAGCCCCAGGGGACAAGGGACGGGTCCCACCAAGGCAGTGCTGGACGCCGGGGTCCCAGAGCCACGGCCACGGGGGTGGCCGCGGAGCGTGGAGGCCGCCTCGTGGCAGAGGCTCGGGGCTGGCCAGTGCCCGGGCCGCTGTCCCTGACGCTGTCCCCGCTTCGAGGAGGCCCCTAGCGGTGTCACCGTTCACGGCCCATCTCCCCAGCCCCACTTTGATCCCAGAAGCCAGGCAGAAGCGCAGTGTCCGGCTGTGCCCGGTCAAGTTCGCCCTGGACGTGTCCCCCGCTGCTCGCTCACTGTGGACACCGGGAGCTGTCGCCGGCAGTGCCCCCTCTGCGCCCAGGGCATTGGGGCGCTGGCCGCCGGCCTGCTCGTGAGGGGTGACTGTGAGGGTTCCAGGCAGCCTTGGACGCTGGCCTGGACCTGCCCTGTTGCCCCGCGAGGGTGCTGGGCCCAGAGGGACCATGTCCCGCTAATGCCTGGGGCAAGGCCCCCGCCGTGGCCAGGAGCTCGCGGTGTTGTGAGGGGTCTGTCCCACCACCCGCCCGCCCTGCCGGGAGCTCGGGCGTCCCGAGGGGTCCGCCCCTCCTGGGATCGGGCCGGCAGGGGAGGCTGGCTGTCACTGACTCCGTCGTCAGTGGCCCCGCGGCCCCGTGCTCACACGCCTGTCTCTGGCCCCCTCTCCACAGACCGGCTTCTCCCTGGCCATCCTGAACGTGGGTGCCCCGGCGGCCGGCATGAACGCGGCCGTGCGCTCGGCCGTGCGCACCGGCATCGCGCACGGCCACACCGTGTACGTGGTGCACGACGGCTTCGAGGGCCTGGCCAAGGGTCAGGTAGGTGTGCGGGGCGGGGCGTGTGGGGTGCCGGCTGTTCACACCCCACCCCCAGCCTCCCCCGGACACGGGGGCCTCCGGTGTGCCAGCCGGGTTGGCCGGTGCGGTTGTGAGGACGGTCAGAGGATGAGGGGGAGGGGCTGGGCCGCCCGGCTGTGCCCAGCCCAGGCCCTGAGGTCACTGCTGGCACAGCCTCTGACGCCCCGTGGCGTGCTGTCCCTGAGCGCAGGGCGGGCGCCTCCGCCGTGGACCAGGGCCTGCACCAGCCCCCGACACGGTGCCTCCTCCCGGCAGGTGCAGGAAGTGAGCTGGCATGACGTGGCCGGCTGGCTGGGACGCGGCGGCTCCATGCTGGGGACCAAGCGGTGAGCGGCAGGCCGCTGGCCGCCACAGGCAGCTGGGTGGGAGGTGCTGGGTGGGAGGTGCGGGCTGCGGGCTGCAGGCTGCGGGCTGGGCCGGGGCGCTGCAAGGCGAAGCCAGCCCCGGACCCCGCGGCCTGGGGCTTGCTGGCCGAGCGCTTGTAGGCGGTCACCTGGGTGGGAAGGGCCTCCTGCGGTGCCATACCTGCGAGCAGCTCGCAGCCAGGCTGCAGGAGCGAGGGGCTCCCCGGTCAGCTGGCCAGTGGCTGGCGAGGGTGGTAAATGGGTGCCAGGTTGTGTCCCTACATCAGGCCCCTTACGCCCAGGGCCTCGAACCTCTGCTTCCGCCTCTAACTGAGAATCGCACCCCACAGGGCCTGCGCCCTGGGGTCAGGGGCAGGTCGGGGGCGGCGTGGACGAGTGTCCTGCTGGCCCGCGGTCTGTGCGGATGCCGAGTGTCCGTGTGACTGTCACCCCCCCCCCCCGCAGGACCCTGCCCAAGGGCTACATGGAGAAGATCGTGGAGAGTATCCGCGGCTATAGCATCCACGCCCTGCTGGTCATTGGGGGCTTCGAGGTGAGGCCGCGCGGGCGGAGAGCAGCGCCCTCTGCCCGGCCGCTCCGGAGACCCCGCGGGCCCCTGGGGCGGCGGCGTTGGCGTGTGTGGGGGGTGCACCTTCTCCTGGGGGCCTCGCAGCTCACGCTGCAGCCGGCGACCGGGCGCTGTGGGGAGGGCGGAGGGGTCCCGGAGGAGGGTGGCCTCCCGCCTGGCCCGTGGGGACCTCAGAGCTCCGGGCGGCCCACGCGGTCCCCGCCCAGCAGCCCTGCCTCTCGGGGGGCCCACGCCCCGCCCGCAGGCCTACGAGGGGGTGCTGCAGCTGGTGGAGGCGCGCGGCTGCTACGAGGAGCTGTGCGTCGTCATGTGCGTCATCCCGGCCACCATCAGCAACAACGTGCCGGGCACCGACTTCAGCCTGGGCTCCGACACCGCCGTCAACGCCGCCATGGAGGTGGGGCGCGGGGCCTGCGCGCGGCGGGGCGGGGCGGGGGGGCGGCACGGGCGCCCCCTGCAGGAGGTGGGGCGCGGTGCGGCGGGGAGGGGTGTGGCACCGGTGTCCCCTGCAGGAGGCGGGGAGTGGGTGGCACGGGCGCCCCCTGCAGGAGGCGGGGCGCAGGGCATGAGCACAGTGCCGGGCGCCCAGGGGGCTGCCTCGGGCTGGACGGGGCACGGGGCCTGCCTGGCTGCCCTGAGGTCTTAGGGTGCTGGCGGGAGAGCAGCTCGGGGTCACAGGCCGTGAGCACGAGGGTCAGCGCTGAGCCCACTGCGCTGGGCTACTGCAGAGGCGTGGACCACGGGCCACGGTTCTGTTCACTGAAGCGTCCACGCGTGGAGCCGTGGGAGCCGAGGCCGCCGGCTGGGACGTGGAGGGAGGGCGGGGGCCTGGGAGAGCCCTGCGGCGGTCCCAGCCGTCCACCTCGGCACGGGCTTCCCGTAGGGGTCCCCATCCCCGTGGGGGGGTCCCCATCCCCGAGGTGGCCCCAGCTGGGGCTCCATGGGGCCCTCCTCACTGTGCTCCCCGCCCTCACGGCCTCTCTCAGCCCTGTCTTTGCCCCACAGGGCCCCACTCTGTGGGGGGTTGGAAGCTGGAAGGGGCGTGGTGAACCCCAGCAGTTTCTGGCTGTCATTAGGGAAAGAAAATAAGATAGGAGACCCACCCTGCACCCCCATCTCCCAGCCCAGAGCCCCCAATCCTGCAGGGCTTTGAGTCCCCACCCCCCGCCAGGCCGTGGGTCACCTATGGCCTCACCGAACCTTCCGTGCCCGCCCCTCACCAGCTCCAAGCCGGGCCTAATTTCCTCGCCTCTGACGGGAAGGCAGTTTTCTGTTTTAATTTGCCGCTCCGATTTCTGATGCATTTATTGCCCATTTTTGGTTTTCTTTAAAATGTCATTTTCTATCACCTGCCCATTTCTCTCTTGGCGAATTTTTTTTTATTTGCAAGTGCTCTTTACATATGTAGGACACAATCCTTTGGCAAATGTTACAGCGGTTTCCTCCCCTTTGCTGTCTGTTGTCTGGGGTTTAACCTCTTGCTCAGACCCCACTCACCTCCTTATGCTGTCTCACTTCCCTTTCCTGAATTCTCGGTGTAACGTCTCGACCTTTGAACCTGAGCCGTTCAGAGTGGCGCTTACAACGCGTGTCCCGTTGTTAGCGTCTACAGAGCACGTTACTGCATGCGTGCCCACTCCCGTGTTGACAGTGACCTACAGTGACCTTCCTTGGTTACGGATGAGACGTGGAGGTCCAGTGTCAGGGCCACGCTCTCAGCGGTGTCCCAGTTACCACCTGGCCCATGTCCCCTGCCCCACCCCGGGGCAGAATCGCCCGGTCGGGCGTCCCGCGGCCCGCCGTGAGGGCTGCAGAGCCCCGGGCATGTGCGTGGGGCCTGGGGCCGCCCCGGCCTCCCCCGCACCCTGTCACCTACAGAGGGAGACGGGCTCCCTGCGTCAGCGCGGGTCCCCGTGGCCCACCGGGCTGGGCCCTGACCACCCCGCTTCCCCAGAGCTGCGACCGCATCAAGCAGTCGGCCTCGGGGACCAAGCGCCGGGTGTTCGTCGTGGAGACCATGGGCGGCTACTGCGGCTACCTGGCCACCGTGACGGGCATCGCCGTGGGCGCCGACGCCGCCTACATCTTCGAGGACCCTTTTGACATCCAGGACCTGAAGGTGAGCTGAGCCCTCGGCCTCCCCCCGGCGGAGGCCGCCTGGGTCCCCGCCTAAGACACGAGAACTGGCCTGGCACGGGGCTGGGCCAAGGGGGCTCCCTGCCTGTGAGGGGACCCGGCCCCTGACCCCTGCACCCCTCCCCCTGCAGCCTCCCACCCTGTGTCCACCTTGGGGCTTCCATCCTCATGGTCCAGCTGCCACCTCTGGGTGCTCTCCTGCCAGACCCTTGTCCCCCAGGGGCAGGGTGACCCTGCCTGCCAGTTAGTCTGGAACGTTCCTTCCTCGGTCGCCTGCCGTGGGCTGCGGGGGGCAGTGCTGGCTGCCGCCCCGCCCCGGCTCACCGTGTGTCCCTCGCCCCTCAGGCCAACGTGGAGCACATGACCGAGAAGATGAAGACGGAGATCCAGAGGGGCCTGGTGCTCCGGTGAGGCCCGGCAGGCCTCGTCCCTGGCCGGGGACGGTGTCCAAGCCACGCTGGGGGCTTCGGGACAGAACGGGGGGGGGGGCCTTGGAGCGTGGGGCGGGGGCGTTGGTGTTCAGAGAGGCCTGGGGTTCAGCGTCACGGATGGCCGGAGCCAGCTCCCACCCAGCTCGGGTCCCCGCTCGCACCCCAGGAACGAGAAGTGCCACGAGCACTACAGCACGGACTTCCTGTACAACCTGTACTCGTCCGAGGGCAAGGGTGTCTTCGACTGCAGGACCAACGTCCTGGGTCACCTGCAGCAGGTGCGGCGCGGGGCGTGTGCGGGTGCGGGGCATGGGGGTGCCGGGGTGTGCGGGCGCGGGGTGTGGGTGGGCGCGGGGCGTGCGGGTGCCGGCGTGTGCGGGTGCGGGGCTGTGGGTGCTGGCGTGTGTGCGGCGCTGGCGTGTGTG
>PVKZ01006087.1:0-40809 GCA_004027375.1 Macroglossus sobrinus
AGGGTCCCGGGAGAGGAAGGGGCTGCAAGGTCAGATTAGTTTAAGCAAATGGCTCAAGGGGCCCAGGGCAAGTCAGGGCATGTCAGGGCAACTGACTTTATGCTGTCTATCCTATCAGATAGCACAGGGCGAGGCAGACCCTGTCCCAAGGCGAAGTTGCCTAGATCTCAGGTATGAGAGCCTTGATAAGAATGGCTCCCGACATACACCTTTAAATCTTTTAGGATCTTGTCTTAAATCATCTTAGTAAAATCACCAGTTTCTGGAAATTTAATATCGATATGGAGCAGTTTCATTTTTAAGACTTGAAAATCGAATTGGTTTCTTTTGCTTTTGAACTGTAGTAATTTATGAGCATAATTCCGAATTTAGGAAACGTTGTTGAAAGTGACTAGTCAAGCAGGTTTGTGTCTGTGCCCACAGACCCCACTCTGTGCTCTGTCCTGGCAAATGGCGTCTCACATTTCTCTAAGTCTGTGCGAGTCCAGGGTGAATGAAGGTTCCAGAGCTTCGAGTTTATAGCACAATTCTATTTAGAAATCATTAGTCCACACATTCTGGTTTTGCTATCTTAAGAGACCAGATTAAGAAGACTATGACATCAGTAATATCTGATTTTAATGCATGAGTAAATTATGACTTTGAGGTTTAATTTGTTTATCTATTCATTTTCACCCATTTCTTGAGGGCCCACTGTGTAAAGGTACTGGAGCAGGCTCCACAGATACAGGTGAATGTGTGGCTTCTTGCCCTCAATACACTCAGTATAATGGGGAGACACATGTATAAACTGACAAGGGCGGTAGGTACAAAGGGCAATGATGGCCCAAGGGAGAAAGGGTCACATCTAAACTGGAGGATTTCAGGAAAAGCTTCACTGGAGCTGAATCTTAAGAATAAGTTACTTTCATTTACTTATCAGATATTTATTTAGCATCTACTATGTGCTAGGCCCTGTACTGGGTACTGGGAACATAGCGGTCAATTTAGCACCTGCCCTCCAGAGCATATAGCCTTACGTAGGAGACAAGAATTAAGCAGGTAAATATATATTAATCTAAAACAATGCACTGTGCTAAGTGCCCTGGAGGAAAAGAACAGTAATAGGAGAGAATAACAGGAAGGAGCGTATGGATAATGGGTGTTTGGGAAGTCTTTACTGGTCAAGTGACATTAAAACATTTTCTAATGAAAGTAATTTATAAAGTTGGCAAAATGTTCAAGTGGGAAAAATATTGCATAAAAATTAAGTCTCATTTCATATCCCTCCACTAAAGTAACCAGTGTCTTGTGTTTTTTTTTTTCTAGAAAATGTTTTATGATACACCTTCAGACATCTCTCTCTCTATTCCTATTAAAAAGACACAAATGAGGTCATGTTATACATACTATTTCCTTACTGTTAACTTGTTTTGAAGAAGTTTTTGTATCAGCACATGTAGCTCTATATCTTATCTTTAGTAATTGCTGTGTAGAATTACATTATGTGGCTGTACCATGACCCATCCGCCTATTAATGGATATTTTGGTTTTCAGAGTTTTGCAACAGATGTGTCTTGGTGTACTTGTGTAAGTACATACTTCAGATAAATTTCTAGTAGTGGCCTTTCTGGCAAGGATGTATTCATGTATTGCTGAGAATTCCCTGTTGCAAGCATTGGAGTCACTGGAGGATTTAAGGAAAAGGAAATTATTTTAAGGGATGGAAGGAGGCTCACAGAAGAGCTGGGAGGACAGGAACTGGGTTTGGGGCCAAGAACAGTGTCAAAAGTCATGCTGCAGGATGGGCCGTTGTGAGCGAGTACAGAATGCTCCCGACCGCTGGCACAGCTGGTGCTGGGCGCTGGCTCGCTACGCACTCTGCTGCCCCGGCTGCTTCAGGAACCAAGGCTTCCCGCTGTCTTGCTCACCACCAGAGAGCTCCTTACGGGGGAGAGTGGGTGCTTCTGATGCTCAGTCATCCACTCATAAGGCCAGGGGGTTCCCCAGACGTAGGAAGGAGGAACAGCTGCTGGGCAGCCCAGTAAAGTAACAGATGGCCATGCAGCGTGTTTTACCTTTTGAGAGCTTTTGCCAAATTGCCCTCCAGAAAGATTGCACTAGTTTATCCCCCCGCCAAGAGAATATGAGGATGCTGTTCTCTGATAGCCTCACCAGTACTGGCTACTCTTGCCAATCCGATGAGTGAAAGATGGGAAGAAGTCACACAAGCTGAGACCTGGACAATAAGTAGAGATTAATGAGGGATTTGTGTTCCCACTCTCTACCCCCAGGGGAAAGACTTTTCATGCCCTGTGGTATACAAAGGACTGGTGTGGTCAAGAAACTGAAAGGCCAGAGTTTGCTGGGTGGACGAGGCAAGTGCAGTGGGTGGGGGAGCGTTCCATGCGAAAGGCGCAGCAGAAGCAAAGACATGGACGTCCAGGAGAGGGGAGCAGAGGCGAGGTTGGGAAGCAAACCGGAGAGGGTCCTGATACAGCCTCCTCCTCCTCATCCAGGTCTAGTCGGGAAGCCATTCCCTTGTGCCTGGCCCAGGCTCAGGTGGTACGTTCCTCTCAGGGCGTTTCTGGGATTCCAGCCTTGTCCATACTCCACTTTCCCCAGGCCTGTCTCTCCTGCTCCTGCGAAAATTTGTGATCTCTGAGAATCCGTTCCTTACTCTCAGAGTCTCACAGAGTCCTATGTGACTCCATGAATATTTGATGGTGAATTAATTTTCTGATCTTTTAGCTTGTTTGTCAGCCAAAGAATGTCTGAAACTTAGAATTAGAAATCTTAGCTGCTCTTTCTTTTTGTGAACTGACAGGTCACAGAAAAGAGGTTTAGATTGTGTTCCATTCGTGAAGCAACAGTTTAGCACAAAACATTGCTTTTTTTTTTTTTTTTTTTTTTAGCTTATTATTAGTTTAAAGTACGTTATGGAGTGTCTCTGTGCTAGTCTGCTGGTGCTGTCACATTTTCAGTTAAAATTTTATCCAAGGGATGCTGTCATTGCTATTTTATTAATGAGAAACCTGAAACTTAAATGAGATTTAGTTTGCCTCTTACTGCTCTGCCCGTAAGTGGCAAAGCTGAGATTTGAACCCTTATCTTCCAGCTCCAGTAAGCCCCAGTAAAACATAGCTGCTTTGATTTTATCATCTTAAGGATGTTACTTCATTAAGCTATTAAGCTTTGCTTCTAAATACTGAAAATATTTAAATACAAATTCGCAAAGGCCATTTTATTTGTCTTGCCTGTTTTTGACTGGCCTATGTAGATTTTCCATCCTGTATATTATCAGACCATATTTACTAAAACAGCTTTATAGTATCAAAGGCAAATATTAAAAATTTCACACAATTCTACTACCCTAGGACAACATGACTATTATTTATTTTTTCCCAATCCTAGTCCACTGGAAGAAGAGCTCTTTCTCAGACAATGAAAGAAAATACAGTTGTACTGCCCTGGCTTTGTCTTTGTCATTCTTTTAGTTTCTTTTAGTCATTGTTCACTTCTGAGTCTGGCTTGCATGCATTCTTCCCTGTGGTAGTAACCGTGGTGCTGCCTTTCTTCGTAATGACAGTTTTTGTTGTTATTTTTTCGTTTTTTTTTTTTCCTAAGGAGATGGGGAGGTGGATTTTGTGCGAGACCCACAGAATTGCCAATATTTGGTGGACTTTGTTTTAATTCACGTTATTTATTTTGGGTGAGCTCCCAAATCTCAGACTGCAGGTAAAATTGAGGGCCCTCCTAAATGAAATCTTCTCATGGAGCGTTAACATTCACTGTGGATCGAGGCTTTCCATATGTGTAGCTTAAATGAGAAAATGAATATTTCATGTAATTTCTCAAGCTTTAGTTAAATCAGTTTTTTATTATGAGAAATAAGAACACAACTTTTTTGTAATTAATCTTTTTTTATCAAGTGATTTGACAGTAAAAGCTGGAAGCTAAAATTACCCATAGGACAAGGGTGTCTAAATTTTACCTACCATGGGCTTGTATTGGCGACTAGCCAGGTGCCTGAAGGCTACTGGTAATTTGCATTGACTAGAAGACACCTGTGTTTCTCTGCACATCTTTAACATGCTGGCACAGCTCGCGGAGCGTGGGGTCCAGGAGCCTTTTCTCCGAGGGCTCGCCTTCCCCAGGGTTTACTCGGGGAGAATGAACAAACTCCTTGTGATGTGGCTCTTGGACAGTTTCTGCCCTAAAACCTTTCTGTGGACGTGATGTTGACCATAATGAGAGCAGCGTTCACCCAGCAGCTTTCCAGCTGCCGTGCCAGCAGGTGTTGTGAGATGCTCTACTGATTTAATCTCTGCAAGACTGTGAGGTGGGGACTACCATCCCTGTCTTACAGATGAGGAAGTCGAGGCTCAGAGAGGTATGCTAAGGTCCCATATCCAGGAGGCGCCTGAGCTGGGATAGGAACCCACGTCTGTGTGAGTGTTCCTCCTTGGCTGTGGTATTGCTGTCAGTGGTGTGTGGCCTGTGGTCCAGACCAATTATGATTTGGTTTATTCTCAAAAAGAAGGGCCTTTGGGTTTCATTTAATTATTATTATTTTTTTTTTGAGAGAATAATTTGTAAGAGATTGTAGGTGATCAGTTATCAGTGAAAGCTGGGCAAGATTCTTTGACTTTATTTCTATTAAGGGAACAGGGTTATAGTTTTACTTTTTATAGATAGAATGTGGGTTTTTTAATTCTCAGATTAATTAGCTTATATTTTTTTAATTTGCCAGCTTTCCTTTATTAGGCAAACTGAAGTAGCGTCAGGGGAAGCTTGGGGACCATCTTTTGCTGTTAGTTTGGCAGTGTTGCTCATAGCAGCAGCGGCAAGGTATATACAATATTTGTTTTTGCCCACTTATTCACATAGAGAATTAATATGAATAAAATCTCAAGCACGACATTCCTGGAAATGAGGCCCTTGGACAATTTAGAAATACTAACTTAAGGAATAAACATTGATATGCATCATTAGGGAGGACTTGGGGTCACTGCCAGGGCCATCCAAGTAAAATTCCATCTCCAGATAAACTGGTTCTGCCGTTTCCTAATTACTGGGATATACCTCTTAAGTCCCAATTTATGAAGCCCCCTAGCCAGTGAAATACACCGATGTCTCACCTTGCGGGCAAAAAAGAATCTTAGAATTAGGTTGGAACATAGGAACATTGATAGGGAATTCAGGCCTGCCATTTTCTCTGTTTTTTACACTGAAGTGCAACCTCTGTGCAGACATTTTGACATCTCCACATGACTAAGTTTTGAAAATTTTTCTGCACTGGATCAAATTAGTGTGCTACAAGAGGCAGCTGTTTTTCCACATTCATTTCCAACTCTTAAATCAGGTGCGAACTGAGCAGTTCTGTATTTAGTTCCCAGGCCTCCCTGCGTGCCGTCTCAGAGGGCTGTGGACCTCATAGCTCTGGCGTTGCTGGACAGTTCTTTTCCTGACCTGTGTGTGTCATATGACTGTGCAGAGGGCAGGGCCCTCAAGCCTGTGTCTCCATCAGAACTGGAGTGAATCTCTGCCCCTGCCCTTTGTGGGTCAGGGGCTGTGCTGTGGAGGGAGTCCCCTTCTGTTGGGAGCTCTGCTCACCAGAAATGACCACCCAGCGTGGGCTTTTTGTAACCATCTGAGACATAACCTAGAATCTAGAAAAAGAGGTGGAAGCCCTGGCACCAGTTCTGTCCCTTGACCTGGAGTCACCTAACCTCTCCGAACCTCAAACCCCTCATTTCTGGGAAGAAGCTAGTTGTTTTTGACCTGGAAAGGTCACAGGGCTCTTGAGATGCTGCAATGTCATGTTGTGTGTGAACACGCTCTGTAAAGCACCTGGTGCTTTTTCTGTACATTTGTTGCTCTTGGTGTCATTTTTTGAGGCAGTGTAGGACATTGAAAAGAGCTGGTCTTTGGAGTCGAACTGGGTTCAAACCTAAGTCCAACATTTATTAGCTCTTGAGTGTGAGCACTGATATCTTCTGTAAAATGGTGGTTGGAGGAACTGCCCCATGGGAAATGGGTGAGGATTAAGTGAGATACCATACGTAAAACTCGTGGTATGTGGTACAGCATAGATGTTTGGTGCGTGGCATTTTGATAATTTTAGTGCTAATACATTCTCTGTGCAGTTCTGTGTACTAAGATTTCTCCAGCCGTTTTTCTTGCTTTCATTAATATAAGGAAGATTTCATACGATTTAAAATGTGTAGTGTATGGATTTTATATCTTAAAATTTATGCCACTGTGGAATGCCAGAAATTAAACATCTGAGAACCAAAAGCCCGTGAGAGTGTAGTAAAGCGTCTTGGTTCCTGGTCGTTCCTGTGAAGGTGGTACTAAACCAATAGAGGGTGCCAGTATGTTAGGAAACGAGAAAGTATTGACTTCTAAAATTCATCCTGTCGTTGCAGGGCACATAATATAGACAGCCTTTGCTAGTTCTTAATCTGTTTTAATTGGACTGGACTTAATTCTTGATTCTGCATAAAAAACATTAAAGGTCTGTGGTAGGTAACATGGTGAGGTTTTTAAGTAATGTGTAGGGTGCTACTCTTCCTGTTTTTTCTTCAGCATTTTGCTGTCAAGTCTTTTCTGACTTGAGTTCAGTCTTTAGTATATAGTTAAGTAAAGCCCACGCCAGCAGTATGTTTCAGAGCAGTTAAGTGCAGTGCTCGCAGTTTTAATCCTTTGTTTTTAAACTCCACTTCAGAGAGAGAGGTGACTGATTCATCCTTACCTGCTCTTGTTTCAGAATTGACCCTGCTTCAGAAAAGCGCCTTTATAGTCTGATAACCTGGGCTCGATGGTCTCTTACTTTCTTGTTGTACATAATAAGTGGAAAGTCATCTTATGCATGAGAGGACTTTTCACAGTGGAGTTCAGAGAACTAGGGATTTGTTGTCAGCAGGATTTGCCATAGCTGTGTGACTTTGGGTGGTTTCCTTTACTTCTCTGAGCTTTGGTTTTTCCTATCTGTAAAGTGGAGATCGTGGCATCTAGTCCACAGGTAAATTGAGAATATATACAGAGCTTTACACATTTTTTTTTTTTTTTTTTTTTTTTAGTAAGTAGGATTTCTTACTATTTGCACACAGGCTGTATAGACAAGATAAACCTTTACTTATGATTAAGACTGGGTGTGTTTTATAAATTATTAAACTCCGTGGCTGTCCTTCAGTGTTCTGAGGGACAGGAAAACTTGGCAAGACCTGCAAAGTGGGATAACCTGCACTTTGGGAAGTTATTTTGGAATGTGGACCAGAGTAAAGGATGCCTTTGAAAGACTCAGCTCAGAATGCCGTGAGCTCCCGCAGCGGGAGGGAGAGATGCGTCCGTGTGCTCAGCAGAAAGCGTGCTGAGTGAGAGTGCATTCCCTGGCAGGGCCTCAAGATGCAGGAGACTGAGTAAGGGGCACGTTTAAGGTAATTTTCACCTCCATCTTATCCCCTAATCGTGGGGTTAAGTGACTCTTCATTTTGAAGAACAATTTTCTGTCATCGCACCTTGTTAAATTATTTCATTAAAATATCTTAATAAAATAAAACCTTTCACTTTTTAGGCCTGGATGCCCTGATTGTTAGTCTTTTCTTGAGAATAAGTATTTATAACCTGTCAGGTCAATGAGATGTTGCGCTTAAAATTATAAGAAAAATCTCTGTTCGAGTGGTGTTTTAAATTATTTAACTCTTTTTTAACTACATTTAGAAAAGGAACTGTATTTTTTAAGAAATTAAATTTGAGTGAAAATGTTGGATGCTTTAAAAATGTTTTTAAAATGCATATTAAATGGAATGATTTTTAAAAATTTATTGAAAATAAAAGCTAGACTCTCCGACATTGAGGTACATTTGCTGATGAAAAGGAAGCATTCTTCCCCCTCACGAGGGGTTTAAATGTAATACTCAGTGCTTACTCAGGAGTGAAAACATCAAATTAAACTGTTTATGCTGACAAAGGACAAGTCCAGATTTCAGCAACCCATGCAAGATTGTCTGATTGCTTGGCCTGCCTCGCCTGGAAGCTTTTGGCCAAGACTGATAATGAAATGCATGCATACAATTAAACCACTTCAAGTCAGTGTTCTGAGTTTTCCCCAGCCATGAGAGGTGCTTCACTGCTCTCTAGTGGCTGAATGTGGTCCCCTGGCACCAACATTGTTTTATATTCATAAATCAGCTCTTCTTCACACATTGGCAGTGTTGGCCTCCAGAGCAAAAACCAGCACCAGGAGACTAGGTCTTGTAGACGGGAACGAAGTGAAAAATGATCCCAATCCACGGGGCTATGGAAAACACCAAATTTTACCCAGGGTGAGTGGCCAGTTGACTAACAATGAGCAAGAGTGAGTAAGCACTCTGTCGGGGAGAGCTGACGTTGATGGATTAGAAAGTTCTGTGTGTTACTCTTTTATCGCTACATACATCTTACACCTTGGCAGGCCACTGTGGCAAACAGGTCCTTGGGTGCTTACAGTGGGCCCCTCCTTAGCCAGGGCAGGGTTTGTTTGTTTTCCCTTTTTCCTGAAAAGATCTGGTTAAATTGATTTGGGGAAAAGCTTTAGAAATCCATTTCCAGCTGTTTTCTCAGAACTTCATGACTTCGAGAGAAGAGATTTTGAAGACCTCTGTTTCCATTAAAGCTGCCAACCCTGGGACTTGTTGAGAATGATGGTGTAAAAAGGCTCTTGGAGGACGAGGACTTTGTCTTAGAGCAATCACAATAGCTAGCTTTTATTGAGCTTTTGCTATGTGCCAGGCTTTCGTCTTTAAATGCATCATCTCGCTCAGGTCATGAGGAGATGCATTCTGCCTTTATCCCCTTTGTGTGGGGGAGGAAGCTGGGGTGGTAGGGCTGCTGCACTGAGCCGTTTCCGGGCCAGCATCCACGCTGTGCTTGATGTGATGATGCCTCTGGCAGTAGCTGGGCAGCCTCGCAGGTCTCAGAGCAGGTCTCAGAGGGCCTGGGCAGTGTGCTGGGGAGGGGAAGAGTGAGGAAGTGCCGGAGCTGTGTGTCTCCAGAGCCTGCTGCCAGGTGGGCGTTGGCATGGTTTGAAGGAATGAGTGAGAAGTTGCTCTTCTGAAAGGTGCGTGGGCTTAAGAGCCACAAGACCCAGGTCTGACTCTTGGCTCCACCTTTATTGACTGTATTGTGTTGAAACTAGCTGAGCCTCAGTTTCCTTGTCTGCAAAATGGGGAGATATCTATACCACTTGAGCTCAGGGTCCAGGATCTATTAAGGCCCTCAGTAGATTTTCGCCTTTGTTTTCTCTGTCCCCAGTCTGAGAGTTGTGAGCATAGACCTTATAAGAAAAAGCAAATTTCTACCTGTTGCCTTTCAGATTCTTCCTAGAGTTTGACTTAGAGCATCAGGTTTTAGAAAATTATTTCAGTCTTATGTTTCTTCAACATGTCTGATAACATCGTTTCTAGAATCTGTTTGATTTAGTTCTTTAATGAACTCAGTAAAAATAACGTTTCATGTTTTTTAAAAAATCCACTGTCCTCAAGCCATATTAATGCAGATGTTTTATATAGAGCAAGTAAAAGTATTATCTTTAGATAGTAATTTTTTTTATATATTTCATAATTTGCCCTGAATTGTTCTCTCAGAATAAGTTAGGTTCAAATTGAGCTACTAATGTAGATAAACACCTTCAGAAGTTTTAGAAAATGGAGACTAATTTCATTTTTTTTTAATGGAGCCATATATTAACATAAATACCCACAACAGATACTTTAGTGGCATTGCTAAACAGTGAGTGGCATCTGTTTAATCATTTAAGACATTTAACTAAAATCTCAGTCTCATTTGAATTTCCAAGCAAAGCAACACGAATTAACTATATCCAGATGTGTGGTAATCGTTTCTGAAATCCGAAGAAAAAGTAAGCTAGAAAGCATGCTTTTTAGGGGTGGAAAGCTAAGAAAATCTAGTTGCTTTTGTGCTTACTTGCTAATCTTGATTTTAAGCTTTTAGCTTTGTGATTTAAGTGGTAACATGATTGAATGGAAAGAATGTCAGACACTTTAAATTCTGAATGATCTGGGTGCAAATTCCCAGATCTGCTAATCACTGGCTCTGTGATCCAGGCAAATTCCTTATCTCTGAGATTTAGCCTCCCTTTTTATCAAATGGGACTACTGCTATCTGCCCTGTCTGAAGAGCAGACAACACTGACATGACTGCTTTGAAATTTCTTCAACACCGTGTTTGTTGTGGTCCTTTTAGTAATTTGTTGGGCACAGAGTAGACTTCTGGGTAAGTGGCTTGGCACTGACAAGCTCAAAAGACTTCATTATTAGGATGATTTTACCTCTAGGACTGTCCTAAGGAAGCCCTTCTAAGGATGCTGATAGAGAGGCCTGGTATATTTGTCTGTTTCTTTTGATTGATTGCTGTCATTACTTGGGATTATTGACTCATGCATGGATTGACCTTCAGGCCCCTGTATACAAATTTCAGGAATAAGCTGCATACTGCTACTGTTACACAGCAAGACTGTGACCAGCTGGTAAGGTCTTGGTCTTTTTGCTTTTTTTATCTTTTTCATTTCTCCACGATGTCAAATTCTTATTTTCTCCAAGTTTATACCTTAAAAAATTACAAGTAATTCATGGTCTTTGAAGAAAAATAATAAAATACAAGAAAGCAAAAAGATAATAGTACTACCCAGAAATAAGCATAATATTTTAATTTATGTTCTTCCAGGTTTTTATAATATGTATTATAGAAGCATATATATTAATATTGCTTTGGAACGTGTTTTTTCCTCACTAAATATTAGCTTATGGACATTGTTCTACTGCCAAAAATATTATGACTGATGGATATCTATATAGCATTTTATTTATTTTCCATATTTTCTGATTGTTGGATCTTTACATTTATACCACCTCCCCTTTTTTTTTTGCTAATCTAAATGGTGATCTTTTTACATAAATAATTTGTGTACTTGTCAATTATTTTCTTTAGAATAGCTAGCAGTAGAATTCCTAATTTGGAGAGTATGTATGTATATCTTTATGCTTTCTGATTGATGTGTCTAAGTTGCCCATTGAAAGTTCTATCCATTTTTACTTCTACAAGTATGTTAGAATGCTCATTTCACTGCATTTTTGTCAGCACTGGGTATTACTCTTTATTTTTTGCTAATCTAAAATGCAAAAATATGGTTAATTTCAATTTGTATTTTTTTGATTACTAGTGAACTTGAACACTGTTTGTAAATGTGTATAGGCCTCTGCCTTTTTTTTTTTGTAAGCTGCTGTTTTCTTTCTTTGTTGGTGTACTGATGTTATTTTTCTATGAGCTCTCAGTTATTAATGCCCTGTATGTTGCACACATTTTTCTGAGTTGGAGAGCTTATGTTTTACATAGTTTATGGAAGTTAGTCTTTTTTTTTAAACAGGGTCCTATTATTAGTAAGAGCAGATATTTTAAAAAGATTGGCCGGAGATGTGGCCCCTTCTCTTGGAGGTCAGCAGTGTGGATAACTCACAGTGCCATCTTGAAGGTGTGTGGGTGAGGCTGGCCCTGACAGAGATGGGGAGCAGGCTTCTTTCCAGGACTCACAGAGGCATCTGTTGTAGGAGGAATTCTTTTAATGACACCAAACAGGGCAGCCAGGCAAAGCGGTGCCTGCCTGGGTGGCTCCTGTGGGTCAGGAGTGCAGAGCAGTTGTGTGTCCTTCCCCCAGCCTTGTCTCCCCACAGCTCTGGCTGTTGGGTAGTTCGGTGCTGGTGCTTTGGGAGTTGGGAGTGGTTGAGCAGTGTGTGTGTTGGGGCGTCTATGGGTGAGCTTGGAGGACAGCGGATGCTGGAGGTAAGTCAGTGGGTAACTAGGCAGCCATCACAGTGTCTTACGCAGTCATCGTTCTAAATGCTGGTCACTGAGTCGTACCTCGGTTTTCTGTTGTAAAGAGCTTTGTTCTGGAAGCCACACTGGCTACTCAGTAACTGTGGGTGGGCTGATAAAGGCAGATTTGGTGGAGGTTGCTAAGGAGCAGCTACATGGAAGCTACTGATGAGATGAGACAGACAGCACTGGTAATAAAATGCAGAAATCCAAGGATTTCACTCCTATGATATCATCACAGAGGTTTGGACCAGACTAGGAGGCATAATAGGACATGGTTTTGTGGGTTTAAAGCCTTTTTTCTTTTTGAAAATTGAACTTGCTTTACATTTGAGTTTGTCTTATATTCATCCCAGTATGGTAAATTAGGCAGTATATGTTCTCTTATACTTTATCAAGGCATTTACTACTGTCATCACTCCTTGAGGGCTGGCTCAGAGTTTCCCCAGCTCCTCCGTTTGGACAGTTGTGCTCAAATCAGCCCAACTTAATGGAACAGATTCCATTTAGTGCTTGCTGTGCGCCAGACTGCCGGCGTGAGGGATGCAGAAGTGAAAGGATGGGCAAGTTGCATAGATGGGAGTGGTAAACTCTCATGGGCGTGTGGTGGTCAAGGAAGGCTTCTGGGAAGAGGTGATCTCTCAGCTGGGATTTGAAGGGTGACTAGGATTTCTGTGAACTGACTGTCAAGGGGCAAAAACTACTGTATGCCAAGGTGGGATACGCTTGCAATGGTATGAGCATTTAGGAAATTATTGTCAGTTTAGTGCTCGGGGAGTGTCAAGTGTGTGTGTATTGGGGAGGAGGAGGGGGCTGAGGGAGACAGAGACCTGGTCGTGGAAGGTCACGTGTGTCTGCTCTGAACTGTTGTGGCATGTAGAACTTTGTGTAGGAGAGAGTGACCTAGGGTCACACCTGAGACAGAACTCTTGCTCTGTACTTGTTAGTTCTGTAATCCTAAACTGGAAGCTTTGTCACTATAATGGGTTGCTCTGAGGATGACCAAACGGCACGGTGTGTGGCACATTGGTGGATGCTCGACACAGTGCTTGTTTCTTCCCCCTTGGCTGCCTGCCCCTCCCTCTGTACATTCTTGGAGAGCAGGCCTCGCCTCTTGTTGCTAGAGATCCTCCTGCACTGATGGAAAGCGTTTCCTTTGCCCGCTGTGCCTGCCATGGAAAGCAGAGGCCCTTGTACCGTGTGCACCGTCCGCTGGCCTTTCTGTTAATTTATTCCTTCATGGGAAACCAGGCACTTGTGACTGATCAAGGTGATGCTTTTGGAGTAGAGTAGAAAATCAAGGTAAGTGTTCCTTCAAAAGACTTTTGCCTTGGGTTTGGGTATGAAAGTGCCAGGTTAGGTAGGTTGATGCTGAAATAATGGAATGTCTCAAGGTATTATTATGGCTTATGGGGAAAATGGGATAGAATATTTAAATGTTTTGTAGGTCACATGGATGCTTAGCTAGTATGGCATCTGTCTGACAGTTCATTTTATACATGGAGTTTTAAGTGGTGTCGAGACAAAATCTAGGAAACTTGAATGAAATTATTAAAGAATACTGGTCTCATTGAGTTTTACTATCTTTTTTCTTTTTAATGGCCAACTCCTTGTTTTTACCCCTAGTTACATTGCCTTGAAATGATGTGAGAAATTACATCTTGTTCTCTTGCCACTTTGGGCAATTGCAGTCATATTTGAAATTCTGACTTCAGTTTTCTAAATAGCAGACACACATTCAGAGCAGACACACACTCAGTTTCCAGATAACCTGTTGACAGTTGTCCTAGCACTTCCGTGTATTTCTGAAAAGGGGGCGCCAAAGTCCTCCTTTCCTAAAAAACTAGGAGCAGGAACTGATTTGCAAGTGATTTAGAAATTGTTTTTAATGTTGAATTTTTCTTTATTTCAAATTTATTTGGAGTTTGCTTATCTTTGATCTCAGGGTAAGCAGAATCAGGTAGTTTAGCAAGCTCCAGCTTTCCAGAAAAGTGTGTGTGTGTGTGCGTGCACGTGCATGTGTGTGTAGATTGGAGTGTGTGTCGAAGGGCATGGTTTAAAAAGGGAAGTGGAAATACAATGTGATAAGGACCCCTGTGTTCTTTCTGTGTTTACCTGTCATACACCTTTCAGCTCTTAAAAAAAATCCCTGTCTCTGATAATGTAAGAGCCATCTCCACACTGGATAGGCACTTTTTGTTCTAAGACTTTAGATTTAGTATGTCATTTCCATGTATAGAAATTTCATCTGCAGCATTGTTTCTAAGCGGGGAAAAAAGTTTTTGATAAAGGCAGAATTATTTTAGTGGAAGGGAAATGTTTTTTATTTCTTAAAATGTTGAATGGAGCTAAGCAGAAGGAAATATATGTGCCCAGGAAAAATGAGCGTCAAACTAATTTATTTACTGTGAGACAGCCAAAGAAAGAGTGGCCAAGGAGAAAAACAGGATTAGTGATTTTTGGGGAAAAATGCTTTTACGTTAACTCGGGTTTCCTTTTTATAATAATTGATTCCAGTTTTCCAGAAAGTTGTTGGCTCTTGGGTAAGTACTCGCCCTTCCCTTATTCTTTTTTTAATGGTTGCTTCAGGCCTCTGGTGCATTTACCCTTGGGTTCTTCACAGAGATGGTCTTGGACTGGGTTAGAGGAGGCAAGCCTGCTGCTATTGGGTGCTTCGCCAGGAGCATTTTGTATTTAGAAGTTTTTTTTTTTTTCTTGAGATTTCCTTATTTGCAATTTCCTTGTTTCTTCATGACAGCTGTCCTTTGTTTTCCATACACAACTGCTGTCTTTTACTAAGTCTGATATGGGTTCTCACCTGTGCCTTAAAAAAACAGACACTTAGGTTACTTTCTTGATCCCTGAATCTCAGGGTAAACATGTGACTCACAAAATATTGGTGGACTTGGATTCTGTTTCCAGATTTTCAAGGACACGTTTACCGTGAAAGTCAGAGGCTTGGTTTCAGTGAATTTGCTCTTGTACATATCCTAGTTTTATTTAGGTGCTCTAGTCTAATATCTGTTTATTTTCCATCCTTTCCAAATGGCCTTTAATATCTCTTTAGATTCCCCCCCCCATTTTTTTAAGGAGAAAAAGATTCTGAGAGGGGAAAATGGGGTTGCCTTTTGCTCCCAAAGCCTAAATGAATAGTCATTGCTTGTAATGCCGGTCTACACTTGATGCTTCCTACTGCTTTAGATGTGATGTATCCGGTGCTGTGAAGGTAATGATCCTCAACCACAGCAATATTCCATAACAGGAATATCTGTCATATTCATTGGGATTACCATGTTCATTGATTTGTGTCTGTAAATCTGCTGTTTCTACCCTTTAAATTTGATCTATAATTGGACCTCCTTAAATGGTCCAGATAAGGTAGTCTGTATTTTCTCAATGCAGCATTGCTGTCAGCTTCTCCTTTTTCATTATACATTCAGCAGACTTGATAAAATCAGCAGGACACCTCATTTGAAACTGTTTAATCGCTGCCTTTTTCCTTTGCTAAACCATTGAGGTGGTCAAGCGATGTACACAAATCATTTTAAATAGAAAATATGGTTTTCTCTGTGACCCAGCTAAATAGATAGTGTTATGCAAAACAAGTTAAAAAGTAATAAATGCCAAAAAAATCTTCTAATTGGAGTAAAAAATTGTGGGCAACTCTGTCTTCTCTCTAAAAGTTAGAGTATCCTGAAATATTGCCAGGCCCCTGTAAAGACAAGATGATGGTTTTCTAAAGGTTCTCTGGTTTCTGAACAAAGCAAGTTTAATTTAAAATTTCAAATAGTGCTGAGCTGCCTTTTATATCCATTCAAAGGGAGCCCATACTTATTTGTAATGCCTTTACTTTATATCTTACTTTTGTAGGTAGAAATTTGCTATCTGTTAATATCTATGCAGCATAACCTTTCAGCCATTCGCTATTGTGATAATAAATTTTTGTTTCTTTGTCTGTCATTTTGTCTACTCAGCTGTTACTCTTCAAAGTACAAACTAAAAATAATAGCTCCAAATAAATGCCACATAATAAAGTGTTTTACAGTTGTAGCTGGAATAACCTGGTGGTTGCAGCTCACAGTCCTATTACCATTGCTGGTGCTGTAGTTTCTTCCCCACATGTCAAGGTGACTCTACCAGGGCCAGCTCATTAAAACAGTCTATTCTTTCTAACTGGCTTGATATTTAGCGCTATACCCAGCCGCCTGCCAAGGCACAGTTGTGGAGCGTAAGACTCACAGCATAGGAGATATGAAATTATGTGGCATTCACATTTTGAAAAAATACAAATTCTCTATAACCTCATTTTCCTGCTTCAGCATTTTATTGTGAATAATTTACAATTACTCCTGTGAGTTGTAGAAGTAGGGCCAGTTGCAGGTGTACCCAGGATAGTGGTAAGTGTGACTCCAGGCTTTTGAAGAGCAGTGTTTACCTGGTTTATATGGCCCTATAGGATTAATATTTACACTGTACTTGAATGTGACATTGGGCATATTTTGCCATTTTTGCTGCCTCGAGGTAAACTTGAGAAGCTGGGAGTTGGCAAATACACTAAAAATGCATCTTTTTCTTACAGGTTCTGGCTCCTTGGCAGCAATGGCTGTGTTTGAAGATAAGTTTAGGCCAGATATGGAGGTACGTAAGTCCCTGCAGTTTTATTCTTTCAAATTTTTTTCCAGTTGTATGTTGGACATTTACAAATCGATGCTCAATTCCTCCACAGCCGGGACTGCACTGCTGTTAGTTGGAATGCTCTTTGGCACAGATACTGTGTTTGCCAGGGGAAGCTTTGTTTTGGAGCGGCCCTGCCGTGGGCTTGAGGAGCCAGTACTGGTCAGGTTTCTGCTCTGGCCTTTGGGCTGTCTAGGAATCTTCTTGGCTGTAAATGCTGCTGCAATGTAGAATGTTTTCCTCTGCACTAAGCTTTCTTTGTCACGGTGTCTCGAAATGACAGGTGTTTTTGATTCTCACTAAGAATTGAGAAACTGTGTATGTCTTTGTTTGTCACACAGACCTAGCCTGAAAATGAGGGCAGTTTAAAAAATTCCTATCGATTGTTCTGCATCTGGCAGCAGAAGATGGGGACAAGATCATGTGTGTAGTGGACTGTGATGAGTGTGATGGTTCTAGTGTCTTAGATATATTTATAAAAACATTCTTCTATTATGTTTTCTTTGGTGGTGGGAGAGAGTGGTATCTTCTGAATGGCATTCACCTAAGTCTGCTTTAATGATAGGTGTACCCCCCATTAAACAACCACTCACCCCCAAAATCTTCAGGAATAAGCCTATAGGTCTCCCATTATCACTTTCATGGCAGTGTTCAATGTGCTTAGCTACTTCGTGGTACCACAGTCTTCCTGCACTGTGCATTATCATTGCTGCTAAACTGCCTTGTAGCCACTCAAGTCCTTTATCATCTGTCTTGGTTTTTTTGATAGATGTTAATTTTTTGATGGAGGTATCAACTAGTTTTATGTAATTGGTAGGCTGTTTATGAGTGGTTTATCCTAGTTCTTAATGTGTAGGTTTCTGCCTTCGCAGTATTGTTTTGTTTAGATACCAAAGCATGTCTCTGGGAATTACTTTTGGACAGTGCTTTATGCATACTCATCCTTGGAGAGGATTGCATATTTAAAAATTTTTTTGTTCTTCCACCAGCTCATTGTCATTGGAGCACCAAGTGTCATTGGAGCTCCAATGCTCCTCTGCCCTTTAGGTTTGGGCCAAGTGCCGTGAGAGCCAGAGAACATAGGGTTTTGGGTGTTGCTCAGCCAGGACAGGGGGTCTCCTGCCCACAGCGCCTACCCGCTTGGTACATGAGGATAGCACATGTAGTGACTTAGTCACTGATGGCTAAATTTCTTCCTGTCTTGGACATCTGTGGGAACAAAAACACCTGGCAAAAGATAGAATTTAGCTAAGTGTTTTATACTAAAAACAGTAATGTCTTTCTTTAATTAAGAATAGTAAACAGGTTCAGGTATCAACTATAAATAAGATTAGGATTGTGTTCTCATTTCTCAGTGTGAAAATTTATTCCTATGTCAGCATTATTTTCTGTTTGGGTTTTTTAAAATACAAATGAAAAATAAAAAAGATATACTAGGTCACTTAAAAAGGAAAGAGAAAAAAGGTCTTCCAGTTTTGTAACTGAAGGAGAGTTGTCACCACAGCTCCACAAACCCGTTAGGACTGACGAAGGTGTAGGGGGGACTCTGGTGATTTTTGTTTAGAAAATGGCCTCAGTAATGTCAAGCCCTTCTTTAAACCACATTAATCTCTTCACATTTCCTCGAAAGCTTGTCTATTTCCAATTGATTGGGACCTCCATATGTTAAAGAAAAATGAGAATTGCAGAAAATTGAAAGTATTAGATATATTAAGTGCGACTTAGCATTCTGCTACAGTAATTTTGCATTCTTTAGAATTCAGATTTGAAATGATTCAGAAGCCATGAATTTAATACTGATATGAAGTGAGGGAAAATGTGATTATCCCTTCAGTAACGCATCTAATATTATCAGTCAAAAGACTGTTCCTTAGATCAATTTTACTTGTAACCCAGAGCACTCAATGTTTTGTATTAGCTGTGAGACCTTGAAACAGGTTGACTAAATTCCCATTTCAGGTTGAGTGCTTCAATTTATAATTCCATGTTATTTTTTTATCCACTGAAGTTATTGAAACTTGAAGCAGATTGTAAATAGGCGAATAATGTAACAGCTGTCAGTAGATATACTTTAAAAGTCTAAAGGCATGTTAATAGATGCAAAAAAAAAAATTATTGCAAAGCCTAAGCAGCAAACTGCTGGCCACCTTGCTTTCTTTTGTGAAGATGAAATGAAGTGGTTTCAGGGAAAGGCTGAACAAAGTTGAGAGGACACTGTTTTAGTGACTTTCTTTGTTGTTAAAGGGAATTCACCACACAGCCCAGGTCTCATTCTGGTTTTCATTTGCACAGAAATCTTGGAAATGTTTTGGTTTCAAATTTCCAAATTCTTTATTTTCCATCTTTCCAGGAGGCTGTTTTTCTGGGGCAAGCAACCCTGCATAACTTTTCTTTCTTGTCTATTTCGGGACTGCAGGGCTGGATGACTAAGTCCCCTTATCTCCTTTCAGTACAGTAAGGGAAAGGATTCTGGACATGCCTCAGACAAAAACCCGGGAGAGCTTTGCTGCCTCTCAAATTTTGGGATGGACTGCTAAGGCTGACACTGCCTCCCGCTTCACAGAGAGTTGCTTTGGGAGGGGGCCGTTCTAGGCTATCGTAGTTACAAATTGTTTGCCAAACAGCAGTTTTTAGGCTATACTCATGAAATAAACTCCTGGCTTTATTGTTATAACAAATACATTAGAGGAAGCCCGTAGTTTTTAGTTTTTAGTTTTTTAACTTATGATCCTGTGCCTTGGAGAGTACTGGGCCTAGTATTTATGGAATGAAAGCCCCTCCCTCCTTAAAAACCTTTAACCTTCTCTCAGTGTCGTTAGCTGCACTGTTCATTTTGGTAGCCACCAACCACATGTGGCTATTGAGCACTTGAATGTGGCTAGTCAGAATTGAGAGATGCTGTAAAAGAGAAAACACCAGATTTCAAAGACAGTACAAAATTAAAGAAAAAGTCTTCAATAATATTTATATTGATCACATGTTAAATAAGATGCTATTTTATATTGGATTAAATAAAAATATTTAACTTCACCTATTTTTACTTTTTTAAATGTGGCTACTAGAAAATTTAATACATGCAGTTCACACATTTCTGTTGGATAAGGCTAGTCTAGCATCCTTTCTTGAGCTTGTCATTTGCACACCACATGTACAAATGTACAATTTCTACCATATTCAGGTACCACCTGTACTTTTTTGAAAATTTTTTTAAATGAGCTCACTGTTTTATAAATTGAGGTATCATTTACATATAATAAAATGCACAGTTTGACAGGTTTTGGCATTTGTAATTACCCAAGTAACCAGCACTCAAATCAAGACAGAACATCTCCTTCACCGCAAAGTACCCCTTTCCAGTCAATTCCCTTCCTCCTCTTCAGTTTGTCTTTTTAATTTAAATTTATTTTTTAAAATATGTTTATATGTATGAAATCCTGGGTTTGATGTGCTGGTTGTATTTTTTTCCCCAAGACATATGAAAATGAGTGCATATTATTAATATAAATCCACCATCCTGTGTAAGCCCGGGGGTCTGGATGTTAGACTTGGGTAGCAGAGGTCTGCATCCCCGTCCCGCTTCAGCCCTTGCCACCTGCTCGCTGTCCCCTGAACACGCTGTGTACCTGCCGGGGAATCCTCCTCACTGCTGGTGTCCGCCAGCCGTGCCCCGGGTTGCTTCCTCATTTGTTTCTGTCCCTGGATCCCCATTGCACACACCTGTTCCATCATTTTATGGCCTTTTTCAGGGACATTTTCCCCCCACTTGCCATTGAGAGAAGGAGATCCTTAAGGGCAGGGGCCAGGAAATCATCTCTGTTTTTAGCTCCTGGTGTTCAGTAGATATTTGCTTAGTTGAGACAGGATAGTCCTGAGTTAAAGTAAAATCTGAGTCATCAGAAAACACCTGGGAAATGGAGAGAACTTTCTCTTTGTTCCACCTGGAAAGTGCTGTGTTTTTTGTTTGTTTGTTGCGATAACAGGAAGATAACTAGTATAATTCTCAAATATATAGTGTTGGGGTGGAGTCAGTGAAGCAAACAACCCATTTAGTACACAGGCAAAACGAAGATGGGACAAAGGGCAAATGCCCATTGGGAAATTACAGGCCAAAAAGCAGAGCAGCGAAACCCAGCTCGGATTCAGAAATGCCTAAGACGGGCCTGTGCTGTTCCCGTTTACCTGAGCCAGTGACTTGCCCCACGTAGAAGCCCTGATTCAAGGTTTCAGAGAAATGCCAGCTAACCATGTGAGTTTAAGATACATTAACAACCTTTAAAAATCCTTACCCGGTTGTGACCCTAACACCAACTCTAGTGGTCTTGCAATTTTCATTTTCTTGTTTTCCTTTGTGCTGTTAGCCTGGAAGTCTTATGAGGGCAGGAACTGCACTCATTCATTTCTGTTTCTATACACCTAGTGTGATAACTGGTACATAGTAGGTGTACAGCCAGAATTTGTTGACTGAATGGATAAAAACACATTAAAAGCAACTTTACTTACTAGTTCTCAATTTTATAATTTCACCTTTAGCCTTCATAGTACTTAGTGAAAAAAATGGGGGCATAAAAATTGTATTACTGACAAAAAATCTCTTGCTTTATTTTTATCAGCAAAGGTGCTTATTTGGACATTGTACGTGTGTATCAGCAGAAATGTGTGAGTTGGCCTCGTGACAAGGGGCCAGTTAGAGATATTTTTGGTGATGATAAATTGCACAGAGCCATTTCCCCAGATTTTTTTTCTTGGTTGTTAAGGCTGGTGAAAGAAATAAGCCCCTGATCGTGGTTATTACCCATGGGCCAGCTGGACAGGAAACTAGTGATACACACACTGTGGCCTGTGGCTTCACCTTCCAGTTAGATGGAAGGAATTTGACCATAGTAGCTGGAATATGGTGTTAGCTTCGAGGGGGTGTGTATCTCGAAAATTGCCAAAGTTGCTGAAATAAAAACATTTTAAAGTGTGAGGAAGGGAAGGAAATGAACCCGATAACTTCGGTCACTTTTCCTTCCATTCTGTTTCTCTGTAAGAAGGAATGTTTTCATTTGGCCCAGTGAGAAATTTAAACTCTTAAAGATTATATTTCATTAAAATGGGTGGAAAATTAATATTTAGTCTGTCAAGATCAATACTGTTCCTCCTTGCACTAATTGTCAGAATCGCGTGCGAGGGCCGCTGAAGGGTAGTGGCGTGCGGCAGGACCCTCACATCACAGGGAGATGATTCAAAGGCAGACTGTCCTGCACCCTCTGGTATCGACTTGCAAATTAGCATCTGGAATCTAATTAAACAAGCTTAATGAAAGTAGCAGCTGAATGCTGCTGGAAAAGACAATTCGCTTTTTTTCCCCTCTCTGATACATATTCTGTACTATTGAAGTTGGTCACCAAACACATCATGTGAGCCCAGTTAAAAAAAATTAGCATTTATTTGAAGAATAGAAACTGTTTTTCATTCTGTTATGCATTTGGCATGCTCTGGCGTCCCATGAGAGCCATGCCACAGCAGATAGTGCACAATATTTATAAATCCATGACAGGCAATAATAGCAACTTGAAAAATTCTTTTGCTAGAATCTCAAGTTGAGAGCTGCCAAAAGCTGAGAGGATCAGATCTGCAGTGGCAGCTGCTGTGCCCTACAGTTAGAATTCTAGACTTTGAAGATGCTCAACTTAAAGAAGCGAAGACTGCAGGCTTAGCCAATTTTTGCAGGTTTCTAGAGCTCTGGCTTTCTGCCTTTTGAAGATGAGTTGCTGAAGCTTCTACCACTGCCTGAGGCATGCTAACACCAGCAGGATCTTTTCTTTCCCCTAGTCTTAGTGTGTCTTCAGTTTTAAGTAGCACATGCTTAGTCAGTGCCAACTGCTATGGTCCTTTTCCTTGGTTGCAGTACTGAGGGATGAGCTCTTACCCCGTACCCTTCAGAGAGAAACTACAAAGATAGATGGTGACGTATGCGGGTGCCACTTCAGCTGTCTGATTTATGGAGTCATATTTCATCACTCGGCAAGTGCTAGCCTCTAGAGAAGCCCTTATAGATTGCTAAGGATGTGAGCAGCTATCGCCCTAAAGGCTTGTGGTTACCTCACAAACGTAATGCCAAACACTGAGCTACCGAGGAAACAGAATTAATCTGTCATTGCAGGCAGCTATAGATCCACTTTAAATAATGAAGGAGTTGATACCAATATGGTATCCTGACAGCAAATCTTAGAAGAAACTGTAGTTTAAGTCCAAGAATAGAAGGACAACTGAAGTTACAGATTCCTTTGTGCTTTGCAGATGGACAGTAGTGTAAGAGATAGAATTATTTTGATGTAAAAAAAAAAAAAAAATCTGTTCAGTTTGGCACATGGTCTTGTCCCAGAGGAAAACAGAGTGTGAGTTCAGTGTGGTCAGATGGACAAGGGCGTGGGAGCTCAGCAGCTAGAGGACTGGGCTTATGAGCCTGTTTCCACTGTACCCCTTGCCTGACTGGGCGAGCCACAGCTCAAGACTGCCCATCTAGAAGATGGAGATCTAGAGACCTGCCTGCGGGTTGCTGTCAGGATTAGATGTGGTCTGTAAAACACCTCATATGGTGGCTCACACAAAATTGGCTCTAAAATATAGCAGCTGCTTCTGTTTTTTATTCAGTAGTAGGTTACAAACATCACATAGCAACAGCTAGCATGATTATTTGTACTTGCATCATGCTTAGTGATTTATAGCGTAATACAGACAGATATGATTCTACTTCCCCATCTGAAAGCGTAAAATTGGAGATAGAACTATATAGTGGTCATAATGACAGTGGAAGAAGCCTGTTTAACACAAAATACAGGCCATGGAAGGATTTGCCTTTTTGCTATAGGGAGAAGGTATTGAAAACACCGTGATCATAATAGCTGGTGCTTGTTGAGTGCTTCCTCTGTGTCAGGCTCTGTTCCAACAGCCTTTTCTGCATTATCTCATTTACATTTCAGCAATCCTGTGAGCTCTGTACTTCTTATTCCCACTTTGTAGAGAGAGAAGTTAGGGTACAGGGAGGTCAGATGTCTTGCCTGGGGTCACACAGCTAGTCAGTGCTGGAGTCCTGGTTTGAAGCTTGGTCAGTCTGACTTTGGAGCCCTCTGAGGTAATTGAGCCCTGTGCTGTTCTGCCTCTTTGCTAGGCCTGTGAGTCTTTGACAGCAGAGTGGGGAAGACATCTTATTCCAGGTGGGCTGCTTGGTCTGTTCCTTTTTTCTGATGAGGTCCTGTGAAGATGGCAGGGAGGTGCGCGTTAAACCTCCCTGGTGAGAGCTCAGTGATCGGAAGGAGCCCAGGAATAGAAAGGTGAAGGGAAGTTAGAAATACAGAGATATTGGGAAGTATAAATAGGTCATTTGGCTATGGAAGATACCTTTTTCTTCTCTTTCAGTTCTAGATTTGTTTTCATCTTTTAACTGTCAACCACCCCAAATATCCTGTGATTGTTATTTTCCCTAAAGTTTTCAGATATTCTTTATAAGAGAGCTGTTTTTCTCGACATAGCTAATGTTCAGATGGCATAGCCCTCTTCAGATTTAGTAATGAGACCAGGAAGTCTTTAAATGTTGGTGAGTGGCATTTGTCCATTTGAGGCAAATCATGAATAACTTGAACAAAAATAAAAAAAAATAAGCAAGATTATCAGATTTGAATAATGAGGTGCTCTTTTTTTCCCAACTGCCAAAACTTTTTAATCTTTGTCAACAATTGTTCTGTCCTCCGTCTTATTTAGGTTGCATCTGTGCGACTCTGAGCTCAGGAGCCCTGACAAGCGGCATATGAATTCTGTATTCATTAGCGATCCTGATCCAAATGCCTCTGTCCCTGCCATGGGGGCTCAGGTGTGGAAGCTGCTGGCTAATCCCACCAGCTGACATTCAGAGGTTTAATGACTCCATAGGAAGGTGACCACTTGCTGGGAGGTTTGCTGACGGGACCCACACAGCAGACAATGGAGATCAAGGAAGACTATCAGTGTTTAGCCGAAGCACCTTCCTGTGCAACTTGAACCCTGTTGGCATCAAACAGAGTTTTAAGTAAATGTAAAATTAAAAAAAAAGAAATCTGACCTTACGTAGCTATTATAACAGTGATTTTCTTGTCCATATTGATAGCGATGCCATTTAAGGCTGTTTTCCTTGTAGCACTTTAATGGGTGTCGGTTTAATGAGCTGAACTTGATTCACTTTTCCAGATTTCTAGATTTTTAAGGTTATGTTTGTCTGGTTGCTACATCTGTTTAGGTATCTCATGTGCCTGGGAAAAAATGTATAGAGGCAAAATCCATTCTTATTAAATGCTTTTAAGGATTAATGCTGACGTTTTTGTTTATTGTGATCTCTAGCTTTGTAAAAAAAAATTACTATTAGAATATGAGTTTTTTGATTGACTTGTGACATGTCATTGCCATATTTTGACCATTTTTTGATTCTCTGAGTCTAAAAATGTTGGATGCCTTATTATTTTAATAACTGCTTCACTGAGATATAATTTATACCCATACTGTTCACCTACTTTACGTGTACAATTCAGTGGTTTTTAAGTGCATTCAGAGTTGTACAACTATCACCACAATCAATTTTAGAACATTTTCATCAGCCTCAGAAGAAACCCCCATACCTGTTAGCAGTCCCTCCCATTTACCCCCAGCCTGCCTGGCCATGGTAGCAGCGGGCCTACTTTCTGTCTCTGTAGACTCGCCTGCTCTGGACGTTGCATGTGCTAGGAGTCATACGATAGGTGGTCTTTCGTGACCGGCCTCTCTAACTTATAATATTTTCATATGTTTGGGTCACTGACAGTGGATGAAGATACTAATTTCTAACCCTTGCTAACACTTATTATCTGTCTTTTTGGTTGTAGTCATCCTGGTAGGTGTGAATTGGTATCTCATTGTGGTTTTTATGGATTCCTTGTTATTTAAGAACTGTTGCAACTTTGGAGTCATTTAGATGGAACTGTAGAAACACTCGACACCCTTTTTTACAGACTGGATTTGGGCAGTAATTGGGTTGGTTGCGCACTTGTTTAAATATTGAAAAGTCCCTTTTAGGGGCCGACCCTGAGGCTCTTTCAGTTGTTTATTTGCTTTTGGTTCTAATTCCTGCTTATTGGCTTTTCTTAAGACCGGAAGCATTAGACATAGTAAATTGTATCTTTATTTTTGGATCAAAAATGTATTATTTTTCCCAAATAATTGTTTCTTTGGTTGTATTTAATGTAAAGCATTAAATTTTAGTGATGTCAGAACCCAAAGATATAATTTCTGGGGTCCTGATTAGAGTTATTCTTAGTAGTGATTTCTAGCGTGGTTAAATAGTTAATTTTAGAAATGAACATATATTGAAGTTGGCACCATCGTTCAGTGGGTGATTTGCAGAATTACCATTAGACCTTTAGAAGAGAGAGTAATGAGATGACATTCTTAATGTCATCTCATTACAGTCTCACCAGCATCAGATATTTTGAGTTGTTCTCCTTTTTAAAAAGTGAGTTCTCCTAAATTTGAACCCACTGGTAGGCCAGCTTTGGGGCGGGGGGCATAACTTCTTGAGTTAAGGTTACTCCCTTGGATCTTCTTGCTCACATTTTCATTTTGTGGTTTATAGGGCAGATGGAAGTTTTCTTAAGATTTTCACTTGATGGTTCCAAGAGCAAGGCTTTGCACCCTACCATACAGAAAGTTTGGAACTTCACATGTAATTGCTGTCTTCCTTTGATTCTCTAGGATTCCCTAATATTCCTTGACTTAGAAATGGCCACTTAAATGCCCGTTCCTCAATGGCTAAGTTGCTGTCCTCCTTGTCTCTGTTTCTTCAGAGCCCTATTTAATGGCGGTGGCTGGTTATCATTTCCAGCCTTGCCATTGTATTCTGTCTTTATTAAAAGCTGAAGTGCAGAGCGGGCTTTTCAGGGAAGGGGTGGAGGAGATTTTAAAAAGTGTGTTTTATTCTTCCCATTTAGTCTCAAGAAATAAAAGGCAGTTAGATGGGAGGAGGCCAAGAAGGAAAAGTATAGTTTTATCAAAATCTTCAGTGAGCGGGAAAAGGGTTCCTCTTGGGGCCTGGCCTCTGGAATTCAAGAATCAACAAATCTTATGAACGTGACCTTGTATGAAATTTGAAGGTCTCTATTTTCAGTTCTTCGAGGAGTAATAAAAGTACTACAAACGGTGTAACTGCCATCGTTAATGACTTCGAGAATTCTTCCTTGTTGATTTTTCTGCCAAAAATATTTCTGTGGAAAAAAATTTTTCTCCATTTTCTACCCTGATGTAAACACTGAATCTCATTTTTATATAATCAATATGTAATCAGTCAGCAGGTACTTACTTACTGGGGACCAGCTGAATGCAAGGCATTGTACTGGGTGCTGTAATCCAGAGGCAGTCCTGAAAGAGGCCATTCTGTATGGTGGTGAAATTCCTTATCCAACTGTATGCAAAATAGATTGAAAAGCAGGGATTCTTTTACCCTAGTAGATAGGTGATGATTTGTGATGCATTTCTTTGGAGCAGGTGTTCCATTTGAAATGTTTTTACTTTACATATTTCCTATAACTGTGGAATGTAGGGGAAATATACTGTAAGAAGAAATATTTCACAAAGTCTATTGCTCACTGCACCAGTGGCAAGGATCTAGCAGACAAAATGCAGCTTCTTTGTGACTAGGACCTCTGAATCAGAGAAAGAGGCAAGAGTTAGATTTAGGGACAATGCTGAATAAAAATAAATGTTTAGTGACTTTCAACTGTACAGGTGGAATTAAAAGGAGAATATTGCTAATAAAAGATTCTGCATCATGATATCAAGAGAACGTGGACTTCTTTTTCCATCTCTTACCACACTGATTTGCCTTTCCTAACTCAGGTCTCAGGGACATAATTTAAGGCACTAGAAATGTTCCCTTCATCTAGGTTTTCTTTTTCCGGTACTCAAGCCAAGGTTTGGAATGTCATTGCCCCCAGAGAAAAGAAATAAGAGAAGTTCTTTTATTATTCACTGATTTCATTCCATTCTAGAAATCGTATTTTGTGAAAATTCGCACTTATCGAACTGAGGCTTTCAGGGGAAGGGGGAAAACGCCCATGAATTTCACGTCAGAAGCAAGGCTGTGTGCTGTGCATCCAAGAGGTCACCGTGGTGAGAGGCTTGCAGGCTCTTGAACAATGGCTTCCTGTTTTTCTTGGATGTAGGTTAGAGAAATATAAGAAATGAAATATAGGACTGAGTGTTACTGGATGGTAGCTTAGAATCTTATAAGTTTTGCCTTGGCAGGTAATTTGGCATAAATTGTTAATGTAAATCTGGGTTGGTGGTGAAGACGTTATTTTAGTAAAAAAGATAAACTGCTGATTAATTCAGCATAGAACTCAATTACAAATTGAAAGTGTCTCTGCGGGACTCCCGGACCCTAAAGACAGCAGATGTTGAATTGATACTCCAGCATATTTCACAGTGGTATGAAATATTAACATGGTTTATTATACTCGTGTGGTGTGCGCTATCCGAGAGGGGGAGGCGGTGGGCGTGTGGGTGTGCAGAGCAGCCAAACACCACACTGGCGCTGATATACACTGAAGTGCGATTAAGAATTTTAGTAAAGTTTCTTCTTTTTTTTTAAATCAAATAGCCCTGCGGAAAAATTAAGTTTAAAATAATATTTGGGGCTTAAATATTTAAATGTGGTACCTGTGTACATTTATACTGTACATGTAAGTGAACATAAAATAAAAATGGTACCCTTACTAACAGGATTTGTAATGGGACCGCTGCCTACAAGAAGAGGGGAACTTGAGGGCTTGACCTGTGTTTCAGTGAGTTAATCGTCAGCTTTCCTGGGCTGGAAAGTTTTCATGGGCTTTTTTTTTTTTTTTTTTTTTTTTACTTTCTGATCTAAAACATATGGTAATTTATGTTTTGCACAGGCAGAGAAGTTTCACTTCTAGCTCCCGCTACCCCCCCCCAAAAAAAGCTTCACAGTTTTCATATATCTGTATCAATACGGGAGGAAAAGTTCACAATTTTTATGTATTGGAAGATCTGAATAAATGGAACTGCCAATATTTGAAGGGACTGGCAATTCTTAGTTGGCTTAGATGAAATATTTCAAGCCTTTACTGCTATTATGACAGTTATTTATCTATCTATCTATTTATTTATTTATTTTGCATCATACCCTATATCAAGCCTAGGATTTGCCAGCCCAAGTAAAAACAGTTCCAGAAATAGCCAAATGATTATGGTAAGAACCAATACACCCTGGCTGCCCTCTACTATTATGAAAGTTTTTGTTTTTTTTTTTTAAAGGTGCTTTCTCAAAAACTTCTGAGACATGTAAAATTTGGCAAAGGCAGAAGGGCTGTGGGGCAGAGAAACAGGAAGTTTCTTGGTACTTATGCCACCAGTGGAACATCTTTTAGCTCCCAGCCAGAGTTGCCATTAGGGCCTTTGTAAACTGTTGAGGGGTGGTGGTCATTCTGAGATGTGAACGATGCTTGTGTTCCATTCACCCGAGCTGTACTGATCTTCAGCCGGGTACCAGGCTCTGTGCCTGGTTATGAGACGTGGTCCCTTTCTTAGAGACATTTACAGCCTCGTGGGGTGGACAAGCCCACAGACAGCTATTGAGATAATTGCGTGAAGCGCATGAGAACGCTACGTAGACGGGGATGTAGAGGTGACCACAGAAGAGGAATTGGGGGACTCTGAGATGACCTTGAAGAGCATGCGGCTCCTCAATTGAACTTTTTTTGTTGGGGTTTGAGGAACGAATGGGTCAGGAAGGCTGAAGAGGAAGAAGGGAGGCCCTCCAGATGAGGGGCGTCATGTACTCAGCCGTGGGGCTCCTGCTCTGATTTCTCAGTTGTCTAATCCTGGAAGTTTGGACAGCCAACCAGATGGGGAAGTAGGAAAACGAAACTCCAGACAGTGTCTAAAGTTGTCTGGGTGGCCTTTTCCGGCATCAGTGTGGCCTTTTAATTAGCATCCGCTCTTCAGCGTGGGATAAAGCCGGGCTTAGCATCCCTGTCCCTGCGTGTGAATATTTAGTTTAGAAAGCTGCCACGTTCCATTAGAGGTGGCTGTGTTTCGGCAGTGGGTGCAGGAGCTGTGTAGACTTTTCAGATGTCCTTTGAGATTTATGTTGCAGTGTAATTGGGAGATGCTGGTACTTAGTGTGTTGTGCATGGCGGAATGTGAGATTACCTGCTGTAATGAGACCCTAGCAGCATACCACGGGAAGGTAGTTAAAGTTTTAACCTTAGCAGATCATGTTACCGTGGGTTTCTGTGAGGTAATTTATACTACTCTCCCCTAACCCTGAAATTGTGCAGAAACAAAAATTTTAAAAATGGTACGTAGTTGTGCTGAATAGATATTTTTAAAATTCCACCTAGGAGTACAGATTTTTGAAAATATTTTCAATGAACATTGTATCCATAAGATGCGATCACCCTTGTCATCATTGTCACCCCGTCATGATGTTGGAATATAGTCTTTTCTCTAAAATCGGAACTTTGGTGACGTCAGAACATTAAAAAGATTTAAGGATTCATTAACTTTGATTCCTTGACAAATACATTGGTTTCTTTTAACTCAGGTAAATTGAATTAGGGTGATAGAGGAGTAAAAAAAAGTGCATGATGGAAAGTGGGCTTTAAAGAGGTCTGGGTTTGAAGGTTGATTTTTGGCCTCTTGTGTAACCCCTGTAGCCTCAGTTTATAAAATATAAAACTCATTCATAAAATGGGCTTGAGTCAGTACTGGAAGGGATTGTTTGGGGGGCCGCATTTGTAAGTTGTAGTCTGGCTTCACAGTTTGCTCTCATACTCTGGCTACTACTTGTCTCTAAAATGTTAAAAGAAAACCAACAAATGGCCCAATGGGAAAATTAAGTTAAATAGTATCTTTTTTATTGACATACCAGGTAGTTAAAAAAACAATTTGACTCATTCCGTTTACTGAGAGGTTTTATACATGTGTTTTAGGGAAATGTAAACCTCTGAATGTTGGACCGATGCAGTGAATGCAATAAGCTTTTGCTTTGGGATTTGATGAGTGTACATTCTGTATTAGAGAAATTCATCAGGATGGTCTTAATTTTATCAAATGTAATAAGCCAGAAAAATGGTAGTGTAGCATTATTTAAACAATGGATTTGCAACTTTGAAGAATTTCAGAGGTAAAATACTTAAAAAGAAAGAAACCCACAGTGACTTGTCAGTTGCACCTCAGGACTAGACAAGCACCACTCCTATTTTTGGAGACTAATTGAAGGTTCTGTTGTCTTGAGTGGGAGAAAAAAAAACAAACAAACATGGGCTCTGGAGTCATACAAAACTATGTTGAATCTCAGACTTCCCGTTGTTGGCCATGCGCCTTCAGGTTAGTCTTTTTCCCTTGCCGAGCCTTAGCTCCCTGGATTTGTAAAATCCAGGGCAGAAGGGTAGTGCCTACCTTAAATGGTTATTCGGAAGGATAAGTGGAAGAATGTACTTGGCACAGTGTCTCCAAAAAGTAAATGTAAGTTTCTTCCTGCCTTCTTTTAGAATATAATTTATAGTGGAATATAATAAGTGAAGATGTGCTATTTAGTATGCTTCTGAGTGGAAGGCGCACACGTGGACACAGCATTTTATGGCATCATTTTGAATTTCATTTGCTGTATAAATAACTACTTTCATAATTGATTCGCTTTGAATTGGGGGGTTGAAAATAAAGTGTTGAGTTATCGGTTGCTTCTTGTGTTGGTAGTTCTGAGTTAGGCTTTTGCTCACTGTGAACATTCAAGAACGGGGTAGAATTGGGTCGGGTTAGCAGCCATCTGCGTTTCCTGCCTTCCAGGCACTGCTCGTTTCTCCTGGTGGTAGAGTACGTAGTTTAACCCTCGGTTTTAGGCCTCTTTTGCAGATGAGGAAATTGGGACTTAAAAATGTTTAATGACTTTACCACCATCATCATGTAGCTCGTAAGTAACAGGACTAGCTTCATATCCAGATCTCCTGGATCTTCCTTCTCTTGAATTCTTTGCTTCCACACTCCCCACCCCATATCCCCATGACTGGCTCCAGAAGTTTCCTTATGCCCCTTTGGAAGCCCCCCCCCTTCGCCCCAAGAATCTTGAGCATCTGAAGGCTGTGTATGCCTGAGGTCCTACTGAAAGGCCATCGTCCAGGGGCCTCACGGAGAAGTGTCTGGGTTGGCAGCTCTCATGATCGGATTTCCTTGCCTCCACCTCCCTCCTCCCCATCCCACTTGCTGCTTGTTGGTCTCACCTGGGCTTGGCCCACTTCTGCTTCCTCGTAGCTGACTGCCTTTGTGTGGCCAAAACCCCTGACCACGATTCTCCCTTAGAGCTGCTTTCTCTCCATTCTTTGGTTCTTGCCCCCACGGTTAACTGATCCTTACACTCTTTCTACCACACTCAGAGGACAGACAGCCATATTCCAAGAGCCCCTGACACGAATGAAATGGCATTTACAAGTTGATTCCAGAACATCCTTAGTGTACTTTATTAGAGATCTACTTTTACCTTGGATCTACTTTTACCTTGTCCCTTTTTGGTGACACCCTTTAGAAAGTGCCTGCCACAGCAGCTTACCTGTCTAAAAGTATGTGATTAAGTTAATCATTGTCTCCCATCAACCTACCAGAAAAAATAGCTGCCAAGAAGTTAACAAAAGGCTTTTCTGTGAAGGCTGAGTTTGTTGGGAGTTTGGTCGGTGCCCATGACTGATGCTGGAAGTCCAGGTGACACTCTCCCCTTTCCCTCTCCTGGACTCCCACCTGCCCCTGCTGGCTCACCACCCTCTCTCATTGGGAACGATGGCTCACCTGCTTTCCTGTCGCCTGCCTTGTCCTCCTTCTCCACCACTGCTTCCAGGTTGCAGTTTCAAACAGCACAATTCTACCTACATCATTCAGCAGCTTAAATTTTTCATGTCTTTCCACTGGCTACCATGAAGAGCTGGCTCTCCGTATGGCCCCTGTGGTTCTTTGGTATTCAGCCACACTGAGCTGTCTACCTGCCCACACCTTTCTCCTTCCCATTTTCATGGCTACTCCTGTCCTCACTTCTGCCCTGTGGCTTGGCTACCATTTACCTGTATGTCAAGGTGCAGGCCAGTCTTTATCGCTTGCATCCCATGGGACCTCTGAACACCCATTGTTCCATTGTCAAGCCAGCCTCTTAATAGCTCTTACTGTACTGTAGTGAGCTCATCCACATGTTTCCTCTCTGGACTCTTCACTCTTTGTGGGCAGGGTCTGTATCTGTTCAGGTCTTATCCCAGGTTTAGCACGGTGTCTGTGGAGAGAGTGAGTGTCAGGGCATCGGCAAACGCTCGCTGAACTGAGCTGACTTGTGCATTTTTTTTCAGGAGTTTTTGCATCATTTGAAATTAGTTTATATGTGACCATCTTTTAAACTTGCTAGAACAAGGATGCTTTATACTTTCTTGAGTCTCCTTCCAGTCCTTCCTAATCCCTATGCGGCTGTAGAAGCAGGATCACGCGATACAATATGGTCCCGCTACTCGCCTTCCCACACTCACCCTGCAGTCCATATTGGCTTCTGTCCTCCAGCCTTTGGAGATGGATGGGCTCGATGTGAACGTGGCTCTTTTTTTTTTAATCTTTGTCGTGTGATCCTAGGAACAAATTTACTGCATTCTTCCCACTCTGTCTTCAGGCGGTAGCCCTTTCAGCGTCTCCGGGAATGTATTGGCAGAGTTATCCCACTGACCGCATTGTTTTATGGAGAGAGGGAGTAATATTATTAAGCTCTTATTACTACCTGGGGCAGCTTGGTTTTCATTCGGAGGATTGTTGAGCATATTTCTCACTCTTTCTTTAAATCCAATTTTTCTTGCTTTTTAAATCTCTGATTATATTTGATTCAGTGCAGCCTTGCAAATATATATTTGTGTACACATATGCCGTGAACACTGGTTTCTTCTCCTTGTGGAAAGCAATATGTTTCTATCTCTCTTGGTATTTTTCCCTCTGGAAGCTTAGGTGTTTTCCTTCTATTTGCTGTCTCAGAATCCAGCAAAGCCTTCATGCTCACCACCGATTTCCCTGTGGTGGGATAGGGAGACATAGGCTCTGGTGATCCCAGGCTCTAAGTTGGCATGGGTCCCCAGCTTCCACTTTTACGCGGCCATGTGCGTTTGAGTGCTTTAGCTCATGTTCTAAAGCCTCAGTTTCCTCTGCTGTACAGGCGGCGATTATGAGGATTAAATAAGTGATGTAAGTGTTTGGCTCTGATTCAGGAATGTAGTGGGTTGTCCATGTGAGTTTTCTCACACCCTTCTACCCTAGAACTTGCTAACAATTCTGTGTGCAGAATTGGTGTGTCGTGGGACATTCCTGTCCCATTATACCTTCAATAGCCCTAGACAGAGTGCTGTTCCCATTCCTCCGATGGGCAGCCTGTGGCTCAGAGACAGTTAAGTGCTGTGTTCATTAGTGACCCAGCTCTCCTGGGCTTTTCTTATTCTTTGAGGCTCTGTGACAACTTTTTGTGGCCCATTGTGGTCCTGCAGCCTCGGACATCTTTTCCCCTAGCCCTGAGTTGTGGTCAGGCTTTCGTGTCATTCAGTCATCTGGGACAAGCCATGTTGGCAGCTAACTTAGTTGGCAGTTCCTTGAATATGAACACCCATTCCCATCCCTGCTGAAAACCCCTTAAGTTACTCCTGCACCCACAGCAGATTTGTCTTTCATCATTTGCATCACCCAGATCCTGGGAGCCAAAAAGAAAAACTGTCTAAGAAAGAAATGGCAGCAGCATCTCGACCTTAAAGACAGTTACTAATTCACTCTGGGCACACCCAGCACCAGCTGTGACTTGATTATACCTGACAATTCCCAGGTGTTCACACAGGTAGACTGTGTTTACCCAGACAGCTTAAGCCAAAAACAAAACGCAGACACTTTTGCTTTTATCACACAGCCCAGTCTGAAAAAACAAAATTAACCTTTCCCACTGTCAAATACATGGCTACCCATGGAACACATTAGGTCTGTTACATCGTGCAGGAAGCATACTGCTTTGGGGGGACCATTTTAAACACTTTTTTGAGCTCTTTAAATTTTATTCAACCATCAGCCATGAAAGACCTAGGCCGCATCAGTGGCTTAGTCAGAACCTCACCATGGCAGCAGGCCACTGGACAACGTGTGGCTAAACCTCTCCTCTGGAGGGCCTAACTTTCTTTGAAAGCTCTTGTCCCCTGGTCCCCCAGTTGGGACTGGTGCAATTTTGGAATGACCCTATTCTGTCTCATAATTAATTTTGTCTTTTAGTTTGGCAGAGCATGGATGCATCTGAAGTCGATGTTCCGTTTTTTCTTTTGTCAGCTCCTGCGCCAGGCACTGTGCCCGCTGCCTGGGACAGAGATGGGGGTGGCGTGGCTTTGGTCCCCTTCTCGGGGCCAGGCTCTTGCCGTACCCAGAGCTTTATCTGCTCTGCCGCAGACCGTCAGAGCAGTAGCATGTTTTTGCCGTCTCAGATCAGAGTGATAAAAGATAATCCAGATCTTCCAAGATGAGTATGGACTGCTTTGATTCCTATTGAGTAAGATCCTTAGTTTTTAGTAGAGGAGCAAACTGTTATGAACAAAATGATCTGTACAGAGGTAATAACAGGTAGGCAAATTAATGAAAGTTCAGGTATGATGCCATCTACATCCTTGGTCCCCTCGAGCAGGGGGAGCAGAGCCGCTGTCCCGACTGCCGACGTGATGGGGGTGCGGGGCCCCTCACAACGCCCTGAAAGCAGAGGAGCTCCGTTCTTCACGAGGAAGGCGGAATGTTTGTTATTTTTCATCTCCCTTAATGTGACCGCCTCAGCTACACAAATGAAATAAATTTTTCAGCAAATAATCAGTTTTATTGTTTAAAGAAATAAAAAATACTTTAGTTACAAATCAGTTGTTTTAAATGTATGTTCATATTCCAAAGCTGAATCTAAAATATAAAATAGTCCAGTAGGTTTTCAGTCAAATGCATATTTCATAGTTTGCCTGCCCCTGATGTAAGTAAAAGCACCGTTCAGCATGCATAACTGAACAGTTGGGTGTAGAGGATTTATTTAAAGAGTATTAATTTGATGCTGAGCTGTCCAGGGTGCCCATTGGCTGGGGCACCTACATTTTACTCTGGTGACATTTCTAATCTAAAGATCACGTAAGTGAGAAGAAAAATTCGATTGTGGCTGTGAACAAGAATAATATGGAAAAGTTTCTTTGCAGTACTATTTTGGACCTGCACCATGGCGGATGCCGAGGTAATCTGTCAGTTTGTGAGTGCCTACAAAATGCAACTCTCTAGATAACAGGTTTAAAGTAAAGATTTAATACAGCCTCCATCTCCTATGATGTTGCAGTGACAGTTTAAAACTCATTCTCTAAATCTCAGCAGACTTTATAGCTAGCAGTGGGCCAATATAAAGTTTAATAGCATTACAACACATAAATCATCTTTTAAAGATGCTACTAGTAGCTCCAATATTAAATGCAGACAATCGCCTGTGTTATAAATAATTTATCAAACACCATTTCAGATTAGCCTTCCATGCTGAGTTATTTATTTTAGCCTTTTCTGTACGATTCCTAAGGCACTTTTTGAAAGATCCATTACTGGTCAGTTTAATGAACTTGGGGGTCTGTTTTGTCCCCTCAAGCACTCGGGTACAGCTGTGGTGACCATTACATGGCCGACGTGGACCTCTTTGTGCCTTTTACAAGTGCTGCCCATTTGTCATGTAGCGGTAAATGGAGCTGCACATTGGAGTCCAGGGACACATTGCGCGATGCAGTGATGGAGACAAACAGATAGCTCTATAAAGTGCTGCTTGTCACAGCCGACTTGCAGTGCAGTACATCACTCTTATTGTAATCTCATTTAAGAAGCAGGGGTGGCTCGGGGGACTGATATTCCCAGTTAGTTTGGTCTTTGTAGCCATAAAGCAGGAAGTGCCCCTTTTATATTTTCTGAACTTTTAGGGAGTGTGCTTTTTTCTTGGATTAATTATTATAGGAACTTCTCCACGGCCCCGTGTGAAGATTTGTCAGCAGGTTTGTTTGGACCTCCTTCTCCTGGCTGGGCTTTAGTACAGGCAGTCACTGCACAGAGATAAAGTGTGTCTCTAGGAGCCCTCTGGCTCGCTTTATTAAATTAAAGTTACCATTTATTTATTAAGCAGCAGCTATGTGCCAGGTACTACAGAAGGTACTATCTATATTTTATTTCTATTTTTGGCAGCAGTTTTGTGATAAATCCTAATTTATCAACATTGTGTTACAGAGGAGAGTGAGCTCAGAGAGGTGAAGTGACTTGCCCAAGGTTGCACAGCAATAAATAGGAAATGGGGGTTTCAAACCCAGACTGTCTGTCTCCACATCTGCCAGATTACCTTGAACCTGAGTCTCTCAGCTAACTCGATCACCAGGCTCATGGTGGTCTTCTGCCTGAGTGTCATGAAGTAAAAGGAAGCTGTTATTGGCCTGGAGGGCTATTTTTCTGGTAGTCAGGATGAGCCCTGCTGGTCCATCTCCACACCAACTCCACAGTCCCCTGTGACTAGCAGTGTAAATCTCTGAGCAGCTGGCCAGGGGAGGACGCTGACCCCTGTAGTTGGGAGAGCATCGCACCTGGGCCTGACCAGCTGGGGTCACAGGTTCTGCAAGGCCCTTGTCAGAGCCCCTCTGTAGCAGCTGTCTCCAGGCAGATGCTGCTCAGAACTCGGGTCACTCTGCATCTTCCAAAAAAAGGGAGGTGCAGTTTCGCTGTGAGGAAACAATGCTTCCTGCATATATTGTGGGCCAGAGACAGATACAAATGTGGTGTTTCCCCTACCTCTTGCTTTTAGTTTGTAGTTTCCTTGATCGTTTTCCTAAATATTTGGTAGCACGTGTTAAAGACAAGAGTTGTTTAATTGTGAAATCCTACTCTAAAGAAAACACAGTATGAATATGCCCAGTAGCATATTTGCATATGCGTCTCAAATTCTGGGGATGGAAATACTGTGGTAAAAGACAGTACTCAGCATATGAAGCCATTCCTGGCACGTAGTAGGTGTCTGTAAATGTTTGCTGAAGACAGCTATGTAAGACAGTAGAGCCTTGCTAATTTTCAGCCTGTTTGTGTTTTTTGAGAGCTTTGGTTGAGGTAGGGAATATGTGCAATAAGACCTTGGATCTTAATATTGATCTCTGCCATATTACATTGTAGAAACATTGTTTATGTGATCGTCTGCTGGGCGGTCTGAGAAATTCCCCTGCCCCCCAGGGAATGAGCATCGGGGAAGCGGCTGGCTGGCCCAAAGATAAATTAGCACCCACCGTCCTCTCTGAAACTTGCCTGAGCTCTGAAGATCCTTGGTGGGAGAGTGACATACCCTGAATCAGGGAACTACAGTCCACTGTCCCCAACTCACCAAGGAGCCCCAGCCTCCAGCTAAGACAGGTTACTTGTGAACTGCTGTGTGCGGTAGTGTGTTAGCTCTGGAGCCTAGCAGACCTGTTTTACATTTACTAGCTACCTGACCTTGGCCGAGGCATTGGCTCGCTCTCAGCTGTAGTACCAGCCTCAGAAGATGGCTGGGGACAGGGATAAAAGCGATCATCAAAATGCCTGACTCAGTACTTGGCACATTGTAGTAGGTGCCCAATAAAAGGCAAGGTTCATAACATCTTTGAGTCCTGTGTATGTGAGGAGAGTAGGACTGGGAAAAAAGTTAGGGACTTATGAGATTTCCTTCCTTGAGGAATTATCTTCCCTAGAATTGGTGGGGAGGGAAGGAATGTAAAAGGTATGTTACCAGCTTTTAAAAGTCTTTACACTTAAATAATAGCACACGTGACAATTTTGTGAGTAAATCAAGCTATACACATTTCAGATTTGTACATTTTCAAGTTTTATAAGTTTATATATTGATAGAATATTTGCAAGATAGAGGAAGGCTCACCTGTTGGCATTCTGGTATCTGCCCAGTCTAATCAATTGACATTAGATATTAATGCCTGATATGTGTATATTTCAGTTTCCTCTAGGTTTCCTCCCAATCTCCATCTCCAAATATAAAATAATTTGGGAAATTTAAATCTGCAGTCCTACGTGCTGCCAGCAGGATTTGTGGCATCCACTGGGTACTTTTGGCTCACTCAGGGCACCATCAGCAGTGACAAGAAAAGTAGCGATGATAAAGCAAAGGAAATGATAGAAACAGAGAAGAGAAGAAGAGTTAGTAGGTCAGGCACAGGGGCATAAACAGAATGCCCCCGACACAAGCATACATGCATGGCTGTTTAATTAGAGAAACAGGTGGAATGAGGTTGCCAGTGGTCGGGTTTTGCTGTAGCTGCAGCAGCAGCCATCTCCTCTAGACGCTTTCTTTGCTTCCACCTTCGCTGGTTTCTGTCAAAGCTTTGGCCTCATAGACTGTTGGGAGTCTCAGGAGAGAGCCTCCTGATTAGAGGATTCTGTTTGAATGAATTCTTGCAGGGCTCTGTGTGTACAGGGGAACAACTGGCTTCGTCGGCCTCGCATATGTGCCACTCAGGAAGTGAATGAACCTGGTGGAGTAAACAGCAGGATAACCCCCCAGCCCCTGCTGCTGGGATGCTGAGGATCCCACTTCCGGCAGAGCCTGCTCTGAGTCCGTAGAGGGCGCTCATGTCACTGGGATTTCACTTCCTGGTTTAGGACAGGCAGAGTAGCAGGAGCCCTGAGTGCTCTCAGATCTTCTCACGACTCGAAGTCAGCCAGTCTGCCCTTTGATGCTCTCAGGCTAGAATTTGGGGCGGGCAGTCTTGTTTCTCAACGGATGGTACTGGGATGAGCTCTTAGTTCAGCTTGCATGTTTATGGGCTCTCGTGCCCTGGTGGGTTGAGAAGGGGCTACGACACAAGTTAGAGCCTCCTCTTTGGGAGACTGGTTCATTTTTTATCCTTGTTTCATAAAGAGCTTGAATTTGATGTTCCCCAGGTCGCCCTTGCTGCCTTCACTGCCCTGCTTTCTGAAGCCTGGTGTGTGGCCCATCCTTCAGCTCTGCTGAAGCTTTGCTGACCCAGGCAGTGTTCCCACCGCACTCCTTCTGTTCTTTGTTAGCCTTTTCCACGCTGTCTCGTAGTTACGTGAGTCTCATGCCCTGCAGGGCATGGGCCTTGGGGCCTCATCCATCTCTGCAGCCCTGGCTCCTGGAATAGGACCTGGAATAGGACTTGGCACGTGGTGGGCCTTCTTGGACAAGAAATGAATTAATCCACTTTTCACCAGTAACTGTTGGGGACTTAGACTTGCTTCTTAAAGGAGAAGAAAGAATACCTCAAAAGAAATGAATCACTTCAGTGATCACGTAGGCTTGTTAGTGGGAGGCAGTAGATTCTCTTCAGCAAGAAGTCACAGCCGTGGCTCTGCCACCATTTTCCCAGAATTATTGTTTTGTTTTGGTGTTAGTTATTTTCCCCCATGATATTGGGGGAAAACTACATGGTCTAAACCTGTTTCTGTTATTAATAAAGTTTTATCAGCACACAGCCACACCCATTTGTTTGCATATTGTCTGTGGCTGCTTTGTGCTCCCATGACTGAGTCGAGTAGTTATGATGGAGACCGTTTACGCACTCCTTGGCCCGCTTTACAAGAAAGGTTTACTGACCCCTGTTGTAGATGACAAATTGCTCTTCATCAGCCCACCGTCCTCGGTTACAAGGTCAGCGATTGTCTGACGTGAGCGATGTGTCGGGGGTCCCATGCATAAAGGCCGTGAAAGCCTGGGGTCCCGCACTTGCCGGCTGGGGACCCATCGGCACATCGCTGAGGGGCATTGAAAGCAGCGCCTGCGCGTACCACTGGACATCATTGCTGCCATTCTTTTTCTCAGGAGGAAGAAGCCAAGACGCTGGTGAGTGAAGCCATTGCAGCCGGCATTTTCAACGACTTGGGGTCTGGAAGTAACATTGACCTCTGTGTCATTAGCAAGAGCAAGCTGGATTTTCTCCGCCCATACTCAGTGCCCAACAAGAAGGGGACCAGGTGAGTGAAGGAGGTGCAGGTTTTCCTGTGTCCCCGGCTTCCCTGGCTACCCTTGACCTCTCCATGGCATCTGACAGGGTTTTCTTGCCTCTTACCCATGTGAAGTAAATCTGGTGTCCCCAAACCAGCCTTACACAACAAAACTTTGAGCCGTTTTTTGCTTTATGATTCTGGGCTGCTGTCAGGTGTAGAAAAATGATCTAATTTGCAAAATGTTGTCGGGAAAGGTAG
>PVKZ01006088.1:0-40798 GCA_004027375.1 Macroglossus sobrinus
ATGTAACTTTAATGCGTGTGAAAGCATTTGTAATCTTCTAAAGGCTCCTTGCCTGTAAAGTGATAGAGTCCAGGGACAGCTTTAAACAAGCAAAAAAGGTAAAGTTTGTCTTTGGTTCTATCTTAGTCTGATTAGACTGCTGTAACAGAATTCCACAGCCTGGGCCGTTTAAACAACAGACATTTATTCTCACAGTTCTGGATGCTGGGAAGTCTAAGATCAAGGTACCAGCCTATTCAGTTCCTGGTGAGAGCTCTCTTCCTGGTTCACAGATGGCTGCTTTCTTCCTATGTCCTCACATAGTAGAGAGAAAAAGCCCTGATGCCTTTTACTCTCCTTAGAAGGGCACCAGCCTGTAGGATTAGGGCCCCACCCTTATGACCTCAGTTATCACCTACTCACAGGCCCTAACTTCAGATACAGTCACATTGGAGGTTAGGGCTTCAACATATAACTGATGGATTGGGACACAATTTAGTCCATAGCAGGTTCTGTTTTCTGTGCTTCCTCAGCTGGATCATCAAGTTCAGGATAAGGAATTAAATGACCATTGGTGTTTAAGGTAGCGCCCTAATAATATGCGATAGATGACAGATTAGGGTAGAGTGCTTGGCCATTATCTTCCTTACATTTAACGGGACATCTAATCCCTGTGTTATGAAACACCTGCTCTAGTCCTGCCATTCTGCTTTCTACTTGTATTCTTTAATTAGCAATTAGTTTGGAGTTGTCAGTTGATGTTTGCTGAGAAAATTCGCCAAAATTATATGTTTTGAGTTGAAGTAGTAAAGATAGAGTTTTATAGATAATTCCTCACTTTACAAATGAGGAAATTGATTGAGGCTCAGAGAGCTCGCTGAGCTAGCAAATATAGGGTGGGAATTTAAATTTATAATTTTTACTTCTAGGTCTATGCCTTTTTGTAGTAGGGGGAAATACAAATACATAGATGTAACTATAGTATATAGCTGAATATTTATGTATCTTTAGAGGCAAAAAGTGAGTGCTATAGGAACTCCATAGAGGTACCAAAAAGACCTATAGTGACATTGAATAGCAGCTTATTTGATCTTCAAGCTTATACAAAAGAATACGCTTTTGGCCCAACGTAAACTACTTTTTATCTTTGTGCTTTATAATATCCTTTTATGTGCTGTGGGCCCCAGACTAAAGAATTTAGTAAATGCAAGTAAAATACTATTTACAGTAACTGAGAGATAAATGTTCAGTAAATGGTGTAATGTTAACAAGTATCATTTATTGAAAGTTCTTTGTCAGTAAATAGCATGAGTTAGCTCATTTGCTGTTTATGAGGACTCTGAGATAGGCCATGTCATTTCTATGAAGCTTAGAGATTAAATGATTTGCTTAAGATCACACAACTGATAAGTGGCTGAATTAAACTAAGTTTGGTGACTCCCAAATTCATGTTTTTAACTACTGTACTATCCCTTTCTTTACAGGGAACATATCTTTGGATCACCTTTTATTAATCAGAACTCTTATAAGAAGTTGAAACCCAAATAACCAGTTAATTTAAGCTAATAATAATAATAATAATAATAATAATAATAATAATAATTGTCTTTTGTAACTGGGAAGAACAGGTATGCAGCCTACCTCAGATATGACTAGATCAGGGATTTAATTTAACGACTACTTTCTCTCTGTCCATTTTTCAACTCAACTTCCATTTTGTTTGTTGCCTTCATTCTCTTCCTAATGCATATAGATGCTGACAGTTGTGGAGTCAGATCCTTTTAGTTTGTTTTACAAAGGGAAAGAATGAGCTATTCTTTGTCTTCTGTTTGGGAAATTCTAGGGAAGAACTGTGCAGTGGGCTTGTCTGGTTACATGCTTGTCCCTGGGACCAGTCAATGTGACTAGGGAGACATAGTAATATAATTAGGCCAACTTGAGTTACATTTCTCTCCCTGGAGGCACATGGGTACTCAGATCAGCAATTTCACTAGAACCACACACACACACACACACACACACACAGAAAGGAATTTAACTGCTTCGCAAAAGAGAAGGAGTGGATACTGTTACAAGGGAAATGGAGATGGAAAGGTGTGCAGAAGAGGTAAGAACAGCCCCTAGAGAGCAGTGACTCCTCACGTACAGGTCTAGGTTTCGCCACTGTTTTCTTTGTATCTGAACCAGTGGTCCCTAATGTGTGCTCCTTGAACCAACAGCATCAGCATCCTTTGGGAACTTATTAGATGCACAAATGCTCAGGCTCCATCCTAGCTTGTCTGAATCAAAAACCCTTGGTGGGGGTAGGAATCTGTTTTTACAAGCATTCTTGGTGGTTTTGATGTGAGTTAAAGTTTGAGAGCTGCTGATCTAAATTAATTCAAGTTGTAGTCCTCCCAGCAAGTGGCATTGGCTGGGGAAGGTAAGCCACATGGTCTCACTGAAGTAGGATCCAGTCCAAAAATCCAGCCTAATGCATTATGCAGAGCAGATATTCAGTCATTCCTTGTTAAGTGAATGAATGAAATCAAGTGAACTCTACCTCTGTTATAAGGATTCCTGAATTTTGATAAAGTTTGATTAGCAGAATTGGAAATACCCTTAGAAATTACCTAGTCCAAGCTCCGTGTCTTTTTTCCCTCACTAAAAATGACCAAAGAGTTTAAAATGATTTGCCCAAGAATATACAGCTGGGAAATGGCAGAGCCCTGTCTTGTGGATAAGTCTTATTTTCTGTATAACATGCTGTATGCATTATCTCAGATTGCTCGTGGACTTAATCTATTATAATATTCTGTAAAATGAGGTTTTTGTTAGTCACCCATCCAAGAGAAATGTAAGTAAAGTAGCTAATACCTTTGGAACGTCCAGTAATTTCCAGGCAAATTTGTACTTATCATTAGAATATTATTGAAAGCTGATGTCTGTAGAACTCTGAGATTCTGTTGTATTTTAGGAAGACTCTACTGTTAATGCAGTGTATGCGTTTCAAAATTCAGATGGACTGATGCAATACCTGAGTTATATTTCTAACCCTAGAACTCCAAGTAGGGCTGTTTTCCTGATGTAGAAAGTAGAGGAGTCAGAGAGGAAAGGGAGTCTTCGTTGAAGTTTTGTGGAAATATATTGGTGTTTTAAAACTGCAAAGAGAAGGTACGAGGGGCGTATCAATGTTAGGCTAATTTTAAAAAAAATAAATTTATTTAAATTAGTTTCAAGTATACAGTACATTGATTAGACATCTATAATGTTCATAAAATGATCCCCCCAATTGCTCCCTCCCTTCCCTGGCCCTCCACTTAGCCATCATATTAATGCTAACTGCATTTCTTCTTCCATGCTCCTTATGCCCAACTATCAACTACTAATTTGTACTTCAATGTTAGGCTAATTTTTGTTACCAGTTTCTCAATTCACAAATCTAGGATAGCATCATCATGTTTGTCCCTCCGTGTAAAGTATAGGTATAGTTTTAGATTTTGTATTAAAGAGAAATTACTTTTTTATCATAGCTATAATTCCAGGAAGGAGCCAGCACTCCCTCTGATATGATGGTTATGGTTTTTATTTAATAAATAATACATGGACTTCTACCTCCAGGAAGCTACAGTAGATGTACTTTTTCCTATCCTTCTCAGTAAGTACAAAAAAAACTCTGGAAACTTTATATAAAATAAACATAAGAAGACTCTGAAAGGTAAAAAGAAGAAAGCAGACTGGCTAGGCCCCTTAAGACTAAGTAAGAAAACAATGGTGAGTTCCCTGGGCTTTCTTTTGCATCCTGTATACCCGACTTGGTGCTAACGAAGCCAGCAACCTAGAAATGTCAATAGGGGTAGATTAAACAAACCAACAAAATCAAAACAAAACCAACAAGCAACAATAATAACAAGTGCCTGCTCTCTGTATCTAAGAAAGGGGCAACCTAATAAGACAGAAAACTTTTACACAATAACTATTCTACCTCAAGAGGCTGGAATGAACAACATAGTTGAACCTGGAGGGCATTTTGCTCAGTGAAATATGCTAAATAGAGAAAGACAAATATTATGTGCTACCACTTCCATGTGGAATCTTTAAAAAAAAAGTCAAACTCAGAAACAGATTGTAGAACAGTAGTTGCTAGGGACTGGGGTGGGGGAAAGGGGGAGAGGTTGGTAAAAGGATACAGGCCTTCACCTATAAGATGAATAAATTCTGAAGATACAATGTATAGCATGGTGACTATAGCTGATAATAATATGGTATTGTATATTTGATATTTGATACTTGATAGGAGTAGATCTTAAGCATTCTCACACAAAAAGATGACTGTATGAGGTGATGGTTATGTTAATTAACTTGATGGTGGGAATCCTTTTACAATGTATATGTATATCAAATATGGTTTTACACTTTAAATGTTTTACAATTTTATTTGCCAATTAGGCCTCAATAAAGCTTGCGGGGGAAAAGCTATAGGGACGTGCCCCAGTACTTCATCCAGGGTGGTATCAGAGAAGGACAAGTAGAGGGACAGGACTTTTTATCCTGTCAGCTGATAATGAGAGGGCCTGATAGAACTGAAAGAGAAATCGAAAAATCCAGTTATAGTTAGAGACTTCAACACTCTTCTATCAGTAATTGATAGAACAGCTAGATAGGAAATCAGCAAGGATGTAGAAAACTGAATAACATTATTAACTAAAAGATCTAATTGACATTTATAGAATACTTCACCCCAAAACAGCAGAATTGAAGTGAGGGTTATTCCAGGGAAACAAGTCTAGTTCAGTATTTGAAAATTAATGTTATTCATCATATTAATAGGCTAAGGAAGAAAATCACATGATCATATCAACTGATACAGAAAAAGCATTTGAGAAGCTCTCCTTGATCCTTTACCAAGATAGACCATATCCTGGGCCATCAAATAAACCTCAATGAATCTAACCTACTGAAATCATTCAAAGTATTTTCTATGACAACAATGTAACTAACTAGAAATTATAACAGAAAAATAACGGGAAAATTTCCAAACACTTGGAAACAATCAACATACTTTTAGATAATCTGTGGGTAAAAGAAGTCTCAGAACAAATTTAAAAAACATTGAACTGAATGAAAATGAAGATATTAAACTTTGTGAGTCACAGGTAAAGCAGTACAGATAATGGAAATTTATAGAACTAAATGCATACATTTGAATAAGGAGAAAGAGCAAATCGATAATCTAAGCTCTTGTCTCAAACTTAGAAAAAGCTGAGCAAAATAAACCCAAATCAAGCAGTAGAAAGGAAATAATAAAAGTAAAAGCAAAAATCAATGAAATTGAAAGTAGGAAAACAATAAAGAAAATAACAAATAGCTGGTTCATTGAAAAGATTAATAAAACCGACAATTGATAGCAAACTGGTAATGAAGAAAAAAGAGAAGATATAAATTACCAATTTCCAAAAGAAACAGGATATCACTACAGATCATGTAAATAAAGGAGTACTACAAAATCTCTACATACATAAAATTTCAACTTAAAGTTGTATAAAATCACAACCACCACAATTCACCCAAAATCAAATGGATAATTTGAATAGCTCTATTCCTTTAAGGAAATGGAATTCATAATTTTAAAAACTCTTCCAAAAGAAATTTTCAGACACAGATAGTTTTACCTAAACATTCTACCAAATGTTTAAAGCAAAATTAACACACAAGCTCTTCTGAAAAGTAGAAAGGAACACTGCCCAATTCATTTTAAGGAGCTAGTATTACCCAGATACCAAACTAAAGACAATACAACTAAAAAAAAAAAAGATGCAGACTGATATCTCTCTTGAACAGAGACAGAATAATCATTGACAAATAGAATGCAGCAATATATAAAACAAATTATACATGATGAACAATTAAGGTTTATTCCAGAGATGCAAGTCTGGTTCAATATTTTTTGAAAATCAATGTAAGTCATCATAATAACAGGCTAAAGAAGAAAATAACATGATTATGTCAACTGATGCAAAAAAAGTATTTGACAAAGTTCAATACCCATTTACGATAAAAACTCTCAAATAGGAATAGAGCAGAACTTCCTCAGCACTATATGGTGAAATACTGAATGCTTTTCCCTTCATATCACGTACAAGGCCAGGAAGTCTGCACCTATACCTTTATTCAAGATAGTGTAATAAGGCAAGAAAAGTAAATAAAAAGGATACAGATCAGAAAGGAAGAAATCAAACTATCTCTATTTGTAGATGATGTGTCTTCTTAGAAAATCCCAAGGAATCTACAAAAAAAAAAAAACCCTCCTAAGACTGATAAAGGAGTCCACCAAGATTGCAGGATACACAATATACACAAAAATAAATTTTATTCCTATACACTAGTAATGAACATGTAGACATTGAAATTAAAGCTACAATAACATTTACTAAAAAAAAATCCAGATGTAAATCTAATAAAACATGTACAAGATTTGTATGCTGAAAGCTACAAAACACTGATTAAAGTAATAAAAGAATATCTAAATAAATGGAGAGAATATTAATGTCTTAGAAGACTCAACATAATAAAGATATCAATTTTCCACATATTGATTTATGAGTTTACTAGAACTTTCTAAATCTCAGCAAGATTTTTTATACATATAAATAATATGCTAAGGTCTATATGCAAAGGGAAAGAGAACAGCTTTAATAATTTTGAAAAAGGGGGGGATAAATCTACTTGATTATTAAAATGGCTACAGTAATAATCAAGACTGTGTATTATTGGCAGAGGGGAGACACAGATCAACACAACAGAATGGATAACCCAAAGATAGACTCATACATATACAGCCAATTAAGTTTTGACATGTGCTGAAGGAATTCATTGCAGAAAAACCAGCTCTTTCAGCAAATGGTGCTGGAGCAATTAGACATCCACAGGCAAAAAAATAAACCTTAACCTGTCTCACACTTTAGGAAAAAATAAACTCAACATAGATTACAGTTTTAAATACAACATATGAAACTTTTAGAAAAACTTTAGAAAGGATGTAGCACAAGGCAAACATTTCTTAGATGACACCAAAAGCATGATTCATACTGGATGAATTGGACTTCATCAAATAAAATTTTTATTCTGTGAATGACCTCGTTAAAAGGATGAAAAGGCAAACTACAGAGTGGAAGAAAGTGTTTGCAAACCACATATCTGACAAAAGGCTAGAATATATAATGAACTCTCAAAACTCAGCAGTTAAAAAAAAGTAGAAAATTGGCAAAAGACATAAAGAGACATTTCACCGAAGAGTGTAGCAAGTAAACATGAAAAAATGTTCGGTATCAGTATCTTTAACCATTAGAGAAAAGCAAATGAGAGCCACAATGAGATATCACTATACACCTATCAGAATGGTTATAACAAAAAATAGTAATGCTAGCAAATGCTGTTGAGCATGTGTAGAAATAGTACTGCTCATACATTGCTGATGGGAATTTAAAGTGGTACATCCACTCTGAAAAACACTGTGACAGTTTCTAAAAAAAAAAAAACAACAAACACTAAAAAAATTAAAAACTAAACACCACCTATGAAGTATAACCTAGCAGTTGTATCCTAGAGAATGAAGAGTTATGTTCATAAAAATCCTGTACACGAATGTTTATAGCTGCTTCATTCATAACAGCCAAGAACTGGATATGACCAGCTGTCCTTCAGCAGTTGAATGGTTAAGAGTTAGATAAATCCACGTGATAGGATACTACTCAGCACCAATAAGAAACAAACTTTTGATACATGAAACCTAGATGAATCTCCAGAGAATTATGCTGAGTGAAAAAAGCCAATCTCAAAAGGTGATACTATATTACTTCATTTATATTACATACCTGAATGGATCAGATTATAGAAGTGGAGAAAAGATTAGTGGTTGCCGGGGATTACGGAGAGGTTTAGCAGTGAAGAGAAATAGATGCAGCTATAAAAAGGCAACAGGAGGGGTCCTTGTGGTGATGGAAATGTTCTATGTCTTGACTGTATCAGTGTCAGTCTCCTCTTTGCGATATTGTCGTATAGTTTTGCAAGATGTTTGGAAACTGGGAAATGGAATACCTCTCTTTTATTTTTTATAACTGCATGTGAATCTACAATTATTTCAAAATGTTTCATGAAAAAAATAATATATATGTAACTAGTAAAGTATATTTAAGCGGTGTGAAAGAATATGTAATGGGGAAGGAAGTTGCTCTCTTCTTTGGATATGCTCGTCCCCTGTTCCCTTGGAAGTTGCTGTGACTATTTTGTCTGCATCTCCTTCAGTAGACATTAAATATATGTATATGTATGTGTGTAAAAAATACAAACAAAACACCCTACAATGCTTCTCTTTACCTTGCTGTTCTTAATTTGTCCTGGAGCTCTATTTCCCAAGAGAAATCCTACACAGGTTTCCCAAACTGGTCTCTAGTTATGTAATGCCCCCTGGCAAGAATGTAGCAGTATTTTTTATGAAGTTACCTCATGAAAGGGATTGGAATGGCCTAAGATGTTTTGCTATCATGAACAATGATGAAGGAAACTCATTATATGTATGCATGTGTTTGAACTCATGTTCAGGTTTATTTGAAGGATAAATTCCTTGAAGTAGAGCCCTGAGTTGAAAATTGCATGCATTTACTTTAGACAGATACTGCCAAAGTCCCCCCAAGAAGTTAAACCTTTCCGCTCTCACCAGTAGAGCAATAGCCTGTTTCCTTATACTTTTATCAACAGTTTATCCAACTTTTTAATCTTTACTAATCTCACAGATGAAAATTTATCACCTTTTAATATGCATTTTTGTAATTTTGAATGAGGTTGGTCATTTTGTCATGTCTAAAAGTAAATGGGTTTAGGTTTTTAAACTCATGAGAAACAAAATCTCCAGATTTGGAGTATGTATGTTTCTTAAAATTGGATAAACTTCTTTTATCAATTAAATTTTTAAAAACCTTTTCTGTTTATTTTTAAGTTAGGACTCTATGGACATATTCCTCAACTTACTTTGTTACTCTTGTTTTTAAAGTTTTGTTTTTGTTTCTCCTTTTGGACATTAATAGATGTTTAGGTTTCAAGTCGAGAACATATATAAGCAATCTGACATTACATTTGATGTGTGGTTGCTTGGCTAAGATTCTGAATATTGACAGAAGCCTCAAATTTGGTAAGAGTAGAAGTTGATTTTCTGTGGCGTAGGTTCTTGTGGAGAAGTTTAGCCGTTCGTAATAACCTGCATAGCCTCACAGAACATGTCTAGACCACAGCAAAATTTGTAAGCAGGTCAAATCTTTTTTTGGCAATAACTGCGTCAGCATTTGGACTTTTTTTTTTTTTTTTTTTTTGCATTACTTCCTCCTGACAGGAAAATTAACTGATAATATATTTTGGTGTCACAGTTAATAAACATTCAATATTGTTTATTCATTACTGTGTACAGGGGAGGTCCTGGGTACAACAATGTGAAGAAGGTATAATTATGTCCGTATTTTAGAAGAAAAAGTAGAATTTTGCCCAAGTCACCAGAAAAAGTAGTAGAAGCAGAATTTCAGTTCAGGTAATGTGACACCAGAGCCCTTCCTTTTGACTGTCGTGGTGCAGGGCTTCTCACTTTTCTCACATTTCCCAGTCTGGGTATCTGGACAGTCCAGGGTTGCTGTGGGGTATTTTCAATTTTTGAGGAAAACACAATGACTCTCTTGGACACTCTACAGACTAGTGGCTCAAGGTGGTTCAACAATTCTCCATTAAATCACACTCCATTTCTCTTGATGATATATTTTTGCAAAGCTAGTTTTCAGTGGTGCTGTGAAAAAAAGCGAGTGTCATACGAAATTAATGTAGAACAAGAACTGAAGGTGGCAGTCTCCTGTTCCAAGGTTTGAGAAGTTGTGCAGTGCCCAAGAGGTGCACACATCCCATTAGAAAGGAATTGTGGTTACGTGATGTAAATTATTTTTTCTTTCGCTTTGCTCGTATTATTTCTTAAAATGGCTATAAATTGTTAAATAAATAGTTATTAAGTTGTTTGGACCTGACTACTTAATAAATAGGACTGTTAAGTTTTTTTATTTTTGGCTTGGGGGTGCCATGAAAACATTTCTCAGACACTAAGGCTGCTGTAAACTGAGAAAGTAGAAGCATACCTTGTGGATATAGTGGAAAATATGTAGAACTTATTAGGCATAAGATAGGGAATCAATAATTAATAGTTATTATTGTTATATCAAAGCTAAGAATTTCACAATAATTCTCATGGGAGGATTTGATTTGAATTAAACTTGGAATGGCTGGAAGTAACCCCAAGGAGTGCATCCCAACAAATCTAAAATGTGATGACATGTGACCGATAGAGATATCTAGGTATTAGTCTGGTGTTTTGAAAATTAACTTATATAGGTAGGTGTCTTAAAATTATGACCTAGTAAAATATATACTTGAATTATGTCTGATCTGATAAACATAATACATATGTCATAGGTTGGTCGTGAAGATTAAATGTATAAGCCTGAAGAACAATGCCTGGCACATAAGAAATCAGTGAACTTTGAATATTATTAATATTTATTATTATCTGTTGTTATTCATCATCATCATCATCATCATCATCATCACCATGACCACCACAATCATCTCTATAGGATGTATATCCCACTAGCATAGCAGAATTCTTAACTCATCATAGCATATGGACCAAAAAAAACATGTTTCATTTTTGACAAATTGAAGATCTGGGATGCTACTGAACTCCCATTGCTTTTTTAGGCCCATCTTTTAGTGGCTTGATCCTGGATGGATTCCCTTGCAAATCCTTTGAACCAGGATTTTACCTAAGACTGAACTGATAAACATTTCCTAAACCCTCTTTAGGCCCTAGTTCTATACCTATTTGGAATAACCACTAGGGAAACTTTGGGGACAAATTGATTTTTCTTTTATTTATCTGATAGATTTAAATTTTGCTTTCCTCACTTGTCTTGGTACTAATGACTTCATCCTTGAGTATTTTTTGGCATAAATTAACATGCTTAGTCCATAAAGTTTCTTATTGGTATAATCACCTTTTAATAGCATTTGTAAAATAGCACTTTTCATTATTAAGTCATTTGTATGGCTTTTCAGTTCATAAAGTACTTTAATAATTGTTATTTTCATTATCATGGTATTTCCCCAAGGTCTAGACAGGGCAGATAATATCTTAATTTCATGGATGAAGAAACTGAAATCATACAGAAAAGGAAGAAATTGAGTGACTCATCCAGGATCATGCAGCTATGCTATAAAAGATCCATGCCTAGAATCACAAATTTTCTAATTTCCAATTTAGTACTTCTTTTATGATATCCTGTGCTCTGTAATCTTTTGCCTCACAATCTAAAATTGGGACCAGAACATGGATGACTCAGAACTCCTGAGGTCAAATCTAGGTCCCATCTTTTGACCTTGAGAAAATCATTTAACTTCTCTGAATCTTTATTTCTTCATTTGTGAAATTAGATAATAATATTACTATAATTTTCTGTAGAGTTGTTGTAATTAGTGTTGGAACCAGTATTCAAGCCCCCCCTATCTGGTTCTTGAGTCTGTGCTCTGAACCACTAATTACACTGATTCTTGCCATCATAAAAGGATAAAGTGAACTCTTAAGTGTCTAAGATGTGTAGCAAGCTACATGTATTTGGGGATGTAGTGACTTTATCAGCTGTCACTGCCAACTCTAACTAGTTTTTCTAAAGTAACTCAAGGCTTTGGAGCTCTGGAGATGGTGTTAAGCTAAAAGTTCACTGATTAAATGACCTGTGTTGTTCAAAATGTAAATGCAACATTAGAAAAAAGGCTGAGTCTTTTTAGAAATGTCTTTGTTCTAAAATGTTATTGAAAGTGTGTCAGAAAATTCTATTTTTTTTCTTACAGCACTGGGAGGTGTTCAAAAAAGTAACTGAAGTTTTCATTTTAGTTCCTGCGCTACTTGGTCTCAAAGGGAACTTGGAAATGACGTTGGCATCTAGATTATCCACCGCAGTAAGTTTTTGCCTACCTCAAAGTATGTATATTACATATGCTGTTTCTATTAAGGAGAGCTTGTGTCTGGGAAAAAATTTTTTTTTCTGTTTATCTGATACATTTCTGGACCTCAGGGCTATGCTAAGTAGTTACACCTGATAGGATACGCTGTGAGTTCCCTGGGTTGTCTAATCTGAGAATTATAGGCCCTACTGTATCCTGAGAATTTAGGTCCCCCTTTTATTCCAGGGCATCTGGCAGTTATCATCAGTGCTTAAAACATGGGACAAGTCAGACATTGAGATTCTTTATGATTCAATGGTTGATATTTAAACTTTTTGTGATGATAGAAGTAACAGATGCTTATTGTAAAAGCTGAAGAAAAGGGGGAAAAGTGTAAAGAAGAAAATTTAAAACAACCTCAAGTTCTTTATCTACACATAATCACTATTAGTATTTTGGTATAGCTCCTTCTCTACTTGGATGGAGAGCTATAATTATACATAGTTAGGTATATCATAATGTAGATATATAATATATATTCTAAAAAAGAACTGGAATCATAAATATTTTATAATCCATGATATCCATCTGAAGATCAGTACATTATGATCATCTTTCCATATCAATAAATGTAGACATATGCCATTATTTCATTGAGTATGTACTTTTTTGGTATAAAATTCTACCACAGTTTAATCTACCATCCATTTTTGGATATATAGGCTCTTTCTAGTGTTTTTCTATTATAAACAATGTAATGAATATTCTTATATATACAGTTTTATTTCTTTTGGGATTGTGATTCTAGGATTGTGATTACCATTTGGAAAAAAATGCATACTTTTAAGGCTTTAGTTACATATTGCTGAATAGTCAACCAGAAAGGTTAAACATTTTGAAAATATCTCCACCAGCAGAGTTCTGAGTTATTTTTGGAAGCCCCAAAAGACATTGTTTTCTCACTATAACATTCTTTGGGTTTTCACCATCGTGGGACCAAGTATGGTTAAATCATGTAACTAGTCAGGTTCACTCTGATGAGCCATCTCCCCATTGAATGTTAGCCAAAAATTAACTAAGAGTATTACCAATTAAAGTGCCTGTAGTATAAGAGATATTTTTTTCTAGTGCTACTGCAAATGAATCCATCTGTGACCTAGGGGAAAAGATTCTGTATCTAAAGGGAGGAAGCTGTGTTATTGATGGAACATTCTCTCCTCCTTCTGCCCTCTCCTCATTTCCCCCACAGGCAACTGTGAGTTCCCTAAGGTTTCTTGAATAAAACACATGCTTGGAAAAGAAATGCATTAATAAAATAAAGCCCTATGGAACTTGTTAAGCCCCTTTTCTGTATGGTAAAGGTCATATAGCCATACTCTGCCCAGGACAATAATGAAATGTTAGGTATTAGTGAGCTCTCAGAATGTGCCAAGACTATGCAAATTGCTTTACAAGGATGTCTTGTAATGAACTAATGAAATATAAGCACTGTTATCCCTCTCTACAGAGAAGGAGCTGAGGCTTAGAAAGGTTGCGTAACTTTCCTAAGAACACAGAGCTAGTACATAAGGGAATAAGCTACATTCTAGAACATTCTCTTTTACCTGCAGAGGATAACTGTGTCAGAGTTTATAAAATTAGTAGATAACAGCAGTGACCAAAACTTAATCATTTCCTCTTCTACTTTGTCAGGGTGCTTGCCTATGTTCTTGGTCTTAGCGCTCATACACAATATTTTTGGTACTTGATATTTTAAAACGTTTGATAGTCATTATTTAAAAAATTACTATTTGTGGGTATAATCCTGTTGCTTATCTCTGTAGTTAACTAGTGACCTAGAGATGATGTTTGGGGATATCAGCTAGTCATTAAGGTGGAGCCAAACCTCATAGAGTAGAATTACTTTGCTAAGTTCACTTTAGTCTAGTCTATGATTTTGCATGTAATCATTGTAATTATTGAATATTAAAGGGAGTGGGGAATAATAGAAACTAGGCTCCTTGGGCTGAGGCATAAATGTGTAAGATGATCCTGGAATATCTTGTGGGGCCAGAAAGTAAGGATGTGTTTAAAGAAAAAAAAAAAAGATGGGACATGACCAAAGGATACACAGGTAACTTACTAGATACTAACCAGATCTGGCACAGTTTGAGCCACAAAATAAATGATAGTTACAGATAATAACATGTGGCATAACATAAGAATCCATAGTCTATAAATGATTACGAGACAGGCAAGGTCTCTGCTGTCATGGAGTTTACATAAATGATTTCAGATATTGGTCAAGACAACGAAGAAAATAAAACAGCTTAATGTGATGAAGGGTGATCCATGAGGGCTGTTCTACATTACGTGGTTAGGGAAGACTTCTCTGAAAGGTGATGTATAAGTGGGAACCTGAATGATAAAGTGAGTTAACCCTATCGAAATGTGGGGAAAGACCATTCCAGGTTATTGTTGTATCTAACCAGTGTAATGACGTCAGTGTAATAATGTCATGTTTATAAGCATTCTACAGATTCACTTCAACAGGTGGGCCTGGTCAGCGATACAAATGGTGGCCCATTAACAGAGGCCCATATAACATATGTCTACATAGTTTAAAATTATACAACAAACTTACAGATTAAAGGAAATATACCTGTCTTTCATCTTTGGCAGATAATATCCTTTTGAAGATCTGGAAGTCCAATGAATTCTTGGACTTCTTGGGTTCTGCTTTGGAACATGGTGTTATGGAGAGAGCTAGTCCCTGGTCTGAGTCCTTTCTTCCCCACCCTTGCCTCTGTGTCCTGCACCTTGAAAGACCTCACACATAGCTCAGGCTCCACGTCCAAGCTCCTTCTATTCCTCCAGTAAACAGCCACCCCTTGAGTACTCCTTGGGTCGGGCATGTACCAGTGGTGGCAGGATCTGCCTTCTGGAGGACTGATTTCAAGATGAGGCCCTGGCATTGGCCTCCAGGCCATTTGGTCAGGAAAGTTTATGGTCCCAGGTATCTGGAGCACAACCTAGAAGAGGATGATGCACAGGCTCTGAGTGCTCTTGACCTTGTGAGTGGGGCATAGCTAAAGGAGGGCCAAAGTAGGGCCCTCTAAGCCATGGGTCTCAGAGCTGCGACCCCTCTTAGCTGATTCTAGATTCCCAAATGAAAACTCCTTTTGGCCTAAGGAAAATTATATGACATAGAAGAGATTTTGAAGCTGCCATATGATGTATTTCTGTAATCTATTAAAACAAGATAAGGGCAAAGGGAATCAAATATATGGTATTGGAAGATTTAACTTCAGGTGGTGAACACACAATGTAATATACGTATGACGTATTATTGAATTTTATACTTGAAACCTATATAATTTTGTTAACCAGTGTCACCCCAATAAATTTAATTAAAAATAAAAATAAAACAAGGTGGAAGAGAAGTATTATAAAGAGTTGCTTCAACAAAATAGCCTTAATATTTTACTCTGAAGGTAACAATAATAGGACTTATTAATAACCAGTGATTGCTTGTGGAGAAAACAGTTTTTTTACTGGAATTCTCTTAAATAGCTAGGTAGATGTACCTTGAAGCATACAAGTGTGTCTTAAATGACATCTTCCATAAAAACCTTATTATTCTGCTCTTGAGAAGATGCTGAAATTGGCATGGATGCAATAAAAGCTGAAATATAGATGGAAATTCTTTTTATGTGTCTGTGTCTTAGAAGCCAGTTACATCTCTTTGTTGTTATACATTTAGATCTAAGGTTTAAAGACAAAATTTTCTCAAGTTATCATGTGAAGCAGTAAGTACATATAAAAATATTAAAATGAAAGATATGCGTTAGGACAACAATCTTGGATTCACCTTAAAATATTTACAAAGCATCATCATCAAGCAATGTAACAGGAAATTATTTTAATGAAATTACATCCTCACTATCAACCAAATCTTCAAACCCAGGAATTAAAGAGAAGTCTTTTATCTTCCCAAATATTATATGAGAGAAAGAATGCCTAATAATTTGATAACACTGTCATTCTCAGCAGTATCTAGACTGGCAAAACTAGCCAGAAACAATCTCGATTCTCTAATGATTGTGTTTGAAAGTGGGCATCTGTATAGTATTACAAATATGAAGTATCATGACCGCAGAATCCATCTAGAAGCTCTCTGTGTCAAGAAACGATTTCTAAAAAGTTTAGTAATAAAATGGCAGCAAAATTTTTAAAATTTGAATAAGTATTACATTTATTCTAGTGTCCTAGAAGTTCATTATATCATGGTGACATTTGGTGTCACGGCTGTTGATTTGAACGCATGGCCATTCGGCATCCAGCTGGAATGTGTGCCTAGTATACCTTTAGCTTTTGTCTTAAAAGACAGGACAAAAACTGTTCTGTAGTTTTACTGAGGTTTCCAGAGTTAGTGAAATTATATGCATGTGTTTCATCTGCTGTTTTTTCCCAGGGATCTACACTTGCATTATGTTTTAAGAACTGGTGGATCACCTAGGTAGAACTCCATTCAAGAGGCTTTCTGGAAAGACGAGAATAAAGAAGAGGGTCTTGAAAAACAAAAATGGTGGCCATTTAAGGGAGAAGAAGGTTTTTAGAATGAGAGTTAAAAGATGGCTTTAGTTTCATTTTGTTGGAAAATGAACTTTGTTCTGATAAATATAGTTAAGCATACAAGCATTGAAGCAACTTGATAACATTGCCAGGAAAAACGAAAATTTTGGCTAGCTTACCTCAAAGAAAATATTTCTAAAAGCGACATTCTTGAGCATTACACAGCATTTGTTTAGATTCAGATCATGCCAATCCAGTTTGAAATGGGTCATGATGTAGGGAATCTGGTTAAAAAAGAATAGGCTGCAAGTTAAATTCTGTTTGATATGATCACAAAACTGAATAAAGGTGAAGTTAATATTAATCTTTTTATCTGAACTTTAGTTTTTTCTTGTGGCATCTATATTTTATGTTAGATTTTCTTTAAACGTCTGGTTATGTCTGTTTGTCCATTCATATTTAAGAGAGGAGAAGTCCAAAGCTGCTTAGCAGCTCAGCACATGGAAGCTTCTAATCAGTCATAATCTTCACTGCAGAGTGATCTAGCTGAGCCTTTCTTTGAGGGGGTAGGGCTGGAGTTGCTGCCTTCCATAGGTCAAGAATTGTGTCAGTGCTGCTGGTGAGACTGCAAATGGCTACAGAGACCATGGAAAACAGTATGGAGGTTCCTCAAAACACTAAGAATTGATCTATCATATGATCCAACAATCCCTCTACTAGGTATTTGCATCAAAGACTTAAAAAATCATATCCATCAAGACATTTGCACGCCAATATTCATAGCAGCATTATTCACAGTGGCCAGAACATGGAAGCAACCGAAGTACCCTATGATAGATGATTGGCTAAAGAAGCTGTGGTACATACATACAATGGACTATTACTCAGCCGTAAGAAGAGATGAAACACTGCCATTTGCAACAACATGGATGGACCTTGAAATAATCATACTAAGCAAAATAAGCCAGACAGAAAAGGTTGAAAATCACATGATATCACTTATATGTGGGATATAAATCTAAATGCAATAAAGGAACAGGACAAACAAACAGAGATTCATGGACATGAACTGTAGACTAGTGGTTACCAGAGGGTAGAGGGTGGGGGAGGAGGGGGGAGCTAGATGGGGTAAAGGGGGTCAAATATAGGAGGGTAGGGGGAGAGTGAAGTGGGTAAAGAGGATCAAATATATGGTAGCTGAAGTAAATTGGATTTTGGGTGGTAAACACATAATAGAATATACAGACGTTAAAATTATATAATTGTATTAACCAGTGTTACCCCAATAAACTTAATTAAAAAATTATGTCAGTGATTATAAAATATTTGAGCCATAAACTGAAGGAATTATTCAGTTCTCTAAGCAATTAAAGTACCATACACTAGATAAATATTCCATATTACCATAGCTTGTTGTCACAAGTTCTGTTTTAAGAACTGGCGGATCACCTAAGTAGAACCCAGTTCAAGAAGCTTTTTGGAAAGAGAGGAGAATAAAAAAGAGGTGTTGAAAAACAAAAGTAGCCACATTTAAGGGAGAAGAAGGTTTCACATACTAATTTGTCTGCTTTTATTTATTTATTTATTTATTTAGAGACTATTTGAGATCGGGATGGCCCAGGCAGTGCCAAGGGCCAGAGACAGACTGTTGTTGAAGTGTTAGATCATTGGTTCTCAAAGTGTGGTCTTCTGATCAACCGTATAAGCAGCTTGTTAGAAATGTAAATCCCCATCCCCATCTAAAGCTATTGAATCAGAAACTCTGGGTATGTGGTTCAACAATCTGTATTTTAACAGGCTCCAGACGATTCTGATATGCATCAAAATTTGAGAACCACTGTGTTCGTTGAACAGCGTAGAGGCCAATAGGGCTGGGACCAATGGTTGGGGAGGGGATAAATCACATGGGCTGAGATTACCTTAGAGCTACTGCAATGACTTTGGCTCTTGTGTGAAATGGGAAGCCATTGGAAGGCTTTGAACAGAGGAATGATGTGAACTAATAGATATTTTTAAACAGATTATTTTGACTGTTGTGTTGAGACAGGGCTTCAAAGGGCCAAGGTCTGAAGTAGGGTGACAAGTTGAGAGTGTTACGGACCGCACCCGGACAAGATGACCTCAGGGCCGAATTAGAATCAAAAAGAAAATTTTATTACGAATTCGAATCCCGGCTCAAGCCTCCACTGCCACAGCAGCGAGAACAAGAGCCCCGATCCTTAGCATGGGGTTCCTTATATTAGGTTTATGGCGGGCTAACTTGACACGTGGGCTAACTTGACACGTGCGGGACAGGTTGCAGTTCCTTATTGGCTAACCATATGGCCTGATTATGGCCTGACCTTTAAGCAAGCAAATAGGATGTTTGGGCGGAGAATTCCGGCCCTTGGTCAGAGGGGATTGCAGTCTACCTTGCTGGGGGAATTTAAAATTTTCCATTCCGCCATCTTAGATCTTACATTGCTGTCTTAGATACATAAGTTCTCATGACCCATTACACATCGCCATCTTAAATACATAAGTTCTCATGACCCATTACAGAGAGTATTTCAGTAGTACAGGCCAGATATAATGTTGACTTGGATCAGGGTAGTAGCGGTGGATGTAGCAAGACATAATTGGAGTTGAGAACCCTTTTTCAGAGAGAGACATCAGTATCGGCTGAAGGATTAGCTAAAATTAAAGACTGGGAGTAACCACTTCAAATTTTCTCTGGATTTGAGATGAGTAAAAATAAACATTTTAGTAGATGGAAAAGTAGTCACTTACGGCATCATGCTATAATAACATGCTATATTCATCTAGTTTGTGGTATTTTAATTGCTTAGAGAATTGGATCTCAAGTTTGTTGGATAGAATACCACTATTCTTATAGAATGCTAGAAGTGTTGTCAACTGGGTTCCAGTTTTGGTACTCTGCTCACTGTTAAAGAAACTCTTGGTTAATGACTTCTTCAGAGCAAACTCCCCAAACATTCACCTTCTATAGACTCTTCACTGATTGTTCTCTCCTTGAAATTTTTATTACCCTCAGCTTTGAGACCCCACACTCTCAGTCTCCCACCTCTTTCATTGCTGCTGCTTAGTTTTTTCTTTTCTTTTTCTTTCCTTTCCTTTCTTTTTTCTTTTCCTTTTCCTTTTCCTTTTCTCTTCTCTTCTCTTTTCTCTTTTCTTTCTTTTCTTTTCTTTTCTTTTTTACTCATCCTCTTGATTTGAGTTTTTCTTACAGTTTTAGTACCTTGTTCTACATGCTCTCTGTCAGTAATTTCATGTAGTGCACCACTGCTTATACATCCTTCAGAGTTGAATTTTTAGTTGTCTGCACCACTCACTACATTTCAGACTTAACTCATGATTTTCTCTTACTCCAACTATGCTCTTTTATCTGTATTTCTTATCAATTTATTAACATTGCCAGTCACCTCATTCCTTCCCTCTAACCAGTTACTATCTAGACTGTCAGTTCCACCCCTGAAATCCCTCTTTCCTTTCTCTTATGCCTCACCTTAATGTGCTGGCCTGTTTTCTCTAAGTGGGACTGCTGTATTTGATTCCTAACTGTATTCACTGGTTCCAGGGAGAAGGGCAAATGAGTTTAATTAAAAAAAAAAAAAACTTAAACAAGCACTGTTTAAAAGTGAGCTTTTTCATCTATGAGCAAAAAAATAATTATTTTTAAAATTTTACAATTTTCCTATGTAGTATTAATTTTCACTTGTAAAAGTAGAAGTAAAAATTACTATAGCTGTAGAAGGACAGTCTATGATTACTTTCATCTTTTTGCTCCATTAAAGGTCTTTTCTCATTTTTATTATTGTCTGGAGGAGAATCAGGACAAATGAGCTTGTAAGATTATGAGGAAGCCTTGGGAAAATATAGAGAACTCAAAACATAAGATATCACATACAGCCTACTCCTTCGATCTGTTGAAGGTTAATTGTCTTTAAAACATGTTATTCTATAAAGCTAAAGATTAAATGTTCACAAACAGATATGTCCTTTTTTAACAGGGGAAAATGAATAGTGAAGAATTTAAATCAACTTTATCTTGCCCTCTTACTTGAGTCAAAATTTGTTTCTAAAATGGTGATGTTTAACTTGAATAATCCTCCTGGATGTTATCTTTCCAATAGTGGATATGCATTATAGTAGATACTGTTATAGATATATAACAGTAGTATATAACTGGAAAATAAGCCCAACACAGTGTTGCGTAAATTGTTGAGTTTAAGTTCTGTTACCTGAAGCCTAAAATTTTCTGCTTCTGAATGCTAGATATAAAAGAGTCAAAATGATAGCTACTGTCCTAAAGATAGTATTTTTTTAAAGCCTGTGAAACTGTTTCTCAGAAGCAAATCGCCTACCATAATTTCACTTTTCCACTCTAGGCAAAATTGGTTGCTCTTGCCTTTAACCTCTTCTTAGAGAACTCTTGAGTCTCTGAAATTATTTTGTGACATTCTACCTTTTTAATTCATTCATTTAAAAAATGTTTTTGAGCCTTCACTATATGACAGACACTACTCTGTATGCTAGGGAATCAGCAATAAACCAAACAGAAAATGTTCCTGCCTTCATTGAACTTACATTCCAGTGGAAGGTTATGAAGAAGTTGGCAAAACCTCTTTCCCTGATGTTAAGTTAGACTTTCAATTCAAATTGTAAAACTTCTAAAATAAAAAGTAAAGCCCCAAATAATGATATTAATAACTATGATATAATTTAGATACAGTTACAATCTCAGTATTATTTTCTAAATTTGGAGTAATTCTAAATTTTACCTGTTCTTGTCATACATACCTTATCATTAGATGGATATGGATTACATATTTCTATTTTTCCTTTCAAGGTATGTTTCTTAAGTTATAAATACCAGCCCCTAGCCATAGCTTTGTAGATTGGTACTATGTATCTTTAATCTAAAACTGTTTGGATAGACTAGATTTGTAAGGCCTTCTTCTTTGAATAAACAGCACAAACTCAAAGTCTACTATTAGTCAATTCATAGTATGTTCCTGTGAAATCACCACAATCAAGATTTTGAGCATATTGCATCTCCTCTCTATATCCAGAAAGATATTAGAATGTGTGTGCATGTGTGTGAGCATGTGTGTGTTTTAGTATATTATGTTTTATTATAAAATATTTCAAACATGAAAAAAATATATATGTCAGGGTTCCCAATTCCAGTTAATGGCAGAATTAAGACATTGAGTGAAACTTCCCAGAGAAAACAATTACAAAATCTAGACAAACTAAAGGCAATGTAAAGTAATGAAAAGCAGGTAGAAAGTGGGAGTTAAAAGACCCTTAAAAGACTTGTAAAAGACCATAAGTACAGTGGGTAAGAATTGCAGAGTTTATGGCTTTCCCCCACTCCCCCCCGAGAGAGACCCAATCCCTGGGTCTCATGTGGCAGAAAACCTATAGTCTTACTAGCTTGAGGTGCCAGAGGTTAGGGAGTTTTTGTTTTTTGGACTAAGTGCCTTCTGTGACTTATGCATAACTATAGTGGCAGAAAGTTGAAGTTTTATTGGTTTGAATTATCAGATAAACAGAATTTGGAGCTCATAGAGCAGGTAGAAATTTATGGGGAAATCCCAGCTGCAAGAGAACTGTAGAGAAGATGAGCCCCAGGATTTGAGTATAAATTCTGCCCAAATCTTTGGCTGGCTATTAAATGACACAGATGCAAAAGAAATCCCCAAAGGGCTAGGCTAAAAACCAATAATTGGTAGCTGAACCAAGCAGAAATATGAGCTGCTGCACACTGTGAGACAGACAAGAGTCTGTAACTTGAGTCTACACAAATTAACTGCCCATTACAAGGGAAATCCAGTAATCCACAGAAGAACATAACATCCAGTCATTATACACATTATAACATTTTCTAGTTTTCAACTTCAAATTACTAAATGTGGAAAAGAAACACAAAAGTGTGATTTATATTCAGGAAAAGTGTGACTCATGTTCAGTCATTGGAAAGTGACTCAAAATGGGCCCAGATGTTGGATTTAGTGAAATCTTTCAAAACAACTAGTATAAATATGTTCAAAGAACTTAAGGAAAAAAATGTTCAAAGAATTTAACAAACATATCTTAATGAGTGAACAGATGGGAAATCTTAAAAGAGCAATGGAAACTGTAAAAAAGAAGCAAATGTATCACATTGGTGATAGCAGAAGAAAGAATTTGTGAACTTGAAGATAGATAGATAGAAATAGCCAATATGAAGAACTAAGTAGAAAAAAATTGAAGAAATATAAATAGAGCTTCAGATACCTGTGAGATAATATAATGATCTTAAACATATACATATATGTGTGTGTTGATATGCTAAATATGGTCAAATTTTAATATTTGACAAAGCCAGACAGTGAGAATATAATGCATATTATTTTTTAAAGTAATTACCGATATATGAAATTATCTTATTTGCTTTTAAAAACTAATTTTGTTTAAATATTTTGATAGGATTATATTAAGTCTGTAGATTGCTTTAGATAACATGGACATTTTAACAGTGATAATTTTTTCAGTCCATGAACATGGAATATCTTTCCATTACTTTGTGTTTTCTTCAGTTTCTTTCAAGAATGTCTTGTAGTTTTTAGTGTCTCATCCTATTTCCTGAACACTAAACCTGAGATAGGTTCACTCTTTAAACATTACTTGTACCTTATTATTTGTTTGAGCAAAGACTCAAGTTGCTAGAACTACAAACACAAATTTCATCAATAAATTTTTAAGGCTTAGGAAAGAAGTATACAAGTAAAGACAGCATGAATAATTATTCTAAAGCACTGCCAAATCTTAATATTTGCATTTGCTGTATACTTTGAGATTACAATCCAGAATGGGATTAAGAAATAGGATCTTTTTTTTAGATTAATATAGGAAATATTGATGTAGAACTTAACCTAATGGTCTAAAGCCAGTGAGCTAAACTCTAGTTTGTCTGTGGTTAATGCTACTAGTAATAGAATATTGCTTGGCCATAAGAAAAGATTTGAAATACTGCCATTTGCAAGAGCATGGATGGATTGCAAAGATAATTATGCTTAGGGAAATAAGTCAGACAGAAAAAGCTGAGAATCATATGATTTCACTCATGTGGATATAAAACTGAAAGCAACAAATGAACAAGATAGACAAAACCTCATAGACGCAGTCAACAGTTTAGTGGTTACCAGAGGGAAAGAAGGGGAGGTGTGTGGTAGACAAGGGTAAAGGGGGTCAAATATATGCTGATGGAAGGAGATTTGACTTTGGATGGTAAACATACTATGCAATATACAGATGATTTATTATTGAATTGTATACTTAAAACCTATATAATTTTATTAACATTAACCAGTGTCACCCCAAGTTAAGTTTAATTTAAAAAATAATAATCCTTATATATCTCCCACTTTACTCATTCACCTGGGTAATTGAAACCCAGCTCAGTATAGTATTTTTAATAATTGCTCACTATTTTCCAAAATACTACATTAGGAAATCTTGTCGGATTTGGATATACATCATTTTGAATCCTAAGTGGTTGAGAAGTACGATTTAGCTTATAGAGCAATTAAATATGTGAATAATAATATTTTTTGGAGAGTATTTTTCATTTAGCAGAAGGATGTAGAAACTTTAATAGTGAGATACATTATCAAAATTGATATCTGAACTGAATGAGTTTTTTATTGCTAACAGTTTTAGTCATGAGTCAAATATAAATTATGTATATATGAATGATTTATTTATATCTGGGTTTTTTTTTTGGTCAGGAATTCTTTAAATTATGTAAGTTTTCTTATGTAGAATTAAATACTAGCAGCTCAAAATTATGTATTTATATTGGGCTAAGTATACAAAATTTGACATGTTAGAATGACACTTGCTGGTGTTGTAAAATAACATTGGGACAAGGCGGATAGTACTAACTAGCTCACTACTAGTTCTTATGAGTTAGTAATTAAGCAAAAAAAAAAAATTGAACATCTCAGGCAAGCAGAATGTGAGTTGCAAGACTGGTAAGGAATTCAGAATTATATTTAAAGTGCAATGTGAGCTCATCAGATTTAGTAAAGAATTATCTTTGGCCTTAAGACTTCACATGCTGTTTAAACAGAATAGAGAGCATATAAATTGTTCAATGATACATGAAAATATTTACCTTAACAGGTGAATATTGGGAAGATGGATTCACCCATTGAAAAGTGGAACCTAATAATTGGCAACTTGGCTTTGAAACAGGTAAGTAATTCACAGATTTGTTTACAGATCTTGGGTTCCCTGTAAGAATGGAATAAATTTTAGTGCTACAAAGTCTATCATTTAATTGTTTCAGGGGACCCAAAATGGATACCCATGATTTCTGAAAGTTTTATTTCTCTAGAAACTGATCGTGTTCTTCTAAATATAAAAAAAATATATAATACACAAAATATGGAATACATATGCAAAATATTTTCTATCATAAGTATGTAATAGAGCCAAAATTTGAGTTAATATCTGTATAAATAAATATTTAGCACTTCATTCCTTAGGTGTGCTTTTTCTACTTTGTTTTTTAATGTAAATCCTCTAAATTTAGCTCTTTTTTATGTATTATGGTCAGATATTTTTTAAGTTGAATCTTCCTTAATTTGTCAATATTATTAGTGTTAATATAAATGAACACATTAAGTCATCAATTACATACACACTAAACCATGGATTATATATAGATTATTTATAGTTCTTTCTAATCTCAGGTGAATATCTGTTCCTCTCCCACTAAGACAAGACTGCATCCCATTTAGTAACTCTAGCAAGTGTGAAGTTTAGAAATACTTATTTTAATGGTAAGCCAACTAGGACATAATATTGAGAACATGTTTGCAAAAAAGTAATTCAAAGAAATAAAGAAATTTTTGGAATATAGGCTCTTTTGTTGTTTTTGTTATTATTATTATTATCATTATTATTTGCAATATAGAAAGAAAATATTGAATTGGCCAATTTGCAGAGAGCTTGTACTTTAAAGACCTGAATCCTTGAGGGTGTGTAAGTTATAGATTAGATAGGACAAAATCATAAGACACCATGGGTTAGGGGCTCAGGGTCATGCTGGCAGTTAATTGGTCAAAGATGAGGTCAGAATAATCATTTTTTCGGGCCTTTAGGACAGTTCTGAAGCCTACTCCCACATCCCTCTGTCTGATCTCATGGGAAGGTAGCCAGCGGGTTATTTCACCTTAGAGCTCAAGAGTTGAAACATAACTTAGGTCCAGATTATATCTTTAGTCTTCCAGAGGTCTAGACCTAGTGACTTTAGCTGCGTCCATGCTAAGTGTCTTTCACTGCCTCGGGGATTGCTGATTATCTGGGGGGAAAGGCTAGGTTTCTGAGAGGCACATATATAGAAAGATATGATATCTAGAGCTAAGATTTCAAGCTAAATTTAATGAGTCATAAGGGCCCTGGGTTAGAATATAGGCTTTAAAAAAAAAAATCTGCAATTACTTCTAATATCCCAGGGTTAGAAATGAGAAAATCTGGTGTCTTATCTCAGTGCTAACATTAACTATCTGTATAACCTTTGTTAACTTAACCTTTTTAGGTTTCATTTTCCTCTTCTAAGTCACAGTATTGCATTAGAGCAGTCTATGATCCTTTTTTGCTTGAAACTGTGGGAATCTGTACAGCAGTAATAATCAAAATAAATATCAACCAGTAGACTACTCTAAATGAATCTATAAATTAAAATTTAAAAATAGATTCTATTTTATATTTTAACTATCTTAAACACTGACCATGTAACATGAGTTATAGTATAAAGTTTTCATCAAATCATTCTAATAATTTCCATCTCAGCTTTTAATTTTTCCTTCCACTCTTAGTATCAGCCCTTCCCTTGTCATCCTCTCTCCTTGCAACTGTTGGTCAGGATGAAAGCCAGAGGTGGCTGGGGATTCACACTGATCTTAGGTGCTCTGGCCTGAAGTCTGTGTCTGTGTCTGTGTCTGTGTCTGGGTCTGTCTCACTCCACCAAGAAGGTATGAGAAACGGGGAACCCCACACAGGCCTGTCATGTCAGACACAAATGGTGCTAGCCAGTGAGGCAGCAACTGGTTGGAGCCCAGTTACCTGTGGACAAAAGCAGAAGGGAGAAGAAAAGGTCAGGTGGGTGGGGGTGGTGTGCTCTTTCTGAGGCTTTATCTGCTACAGCTTGTGAAGGACGAGATGAGCAAGGGGAGGGAAATGGGATGAGCTGGCCAAGGCTTCTCTGACTGGAGACAGGCTGTGGGTAGAGGTGGGGGCATAGAAAGGACAGAGGAGGCTCATGCTTTCATTAGCCATTAGCCGGGGTGTGTGCTCTCCTATTAAATGGGACCCCAAGCAGATTACTTGTTACAGATTTCTTCACAATTGTACAGGTAGCCACCTTGACCAGTTTGTAAATTGTCAAAGCAAAGTTCCCAGTCTTATTGAAGAACCATTACCTCTCCAGGAGGGATGTACTCTGCTCTCACATCTAGTTAGGCCTGTGGCCCTCATTAACCTCCTCAGCTACTCCTCGACCCAGACTTTGCACTCCTCTTGGGAGTGCAAAAGAAACCTGCATTTCTTTTGCAGGTTTACGGAATAGGACTTTCTCTTCTCAGCTGTGTGCTTGTTTTTCTCTCTCTCTCTTTATTTCCTCTCTCCCTTCCTCCCTTCCTTTCTCCCTCTTTATATATTTGTGTGTGTGTGCCATATGCCATCATGTCTGCTATAGGCTCCCTAGATACGTACTTTATTTTCAAGAAATAAAAGTTCTGTAAAATCCAGAAAAACCTTGAAATCACAGTGTTAGAAATTACATTATTAATTAATTTTACTGTGTTTACATATTATTTACTAACCTGTGTGAAACGCTGACATAGTATAACGACTGGTACAGCCATAGTGATGCTGACAGCTTGCATCTCAGCTCTGAATCTGTGGATGACGTCAACAGGAGCTGTAATGAAAGATCGTGGAGACAGAATGTAGGCTTCTTGGACTCACTAGCCTTGGCTCTTCCATTAATTTACAATATGACAGGTATAGACTATTTGGGATTTTTTTACCCAGAGGCCTGGATTCCAGTACATGGATTGGCATCAGAGAGACTGTGAGCACCCAGGAATCCCACTGAAAATGTTGACTGCATCTGTTTTCATAGAGAAACGAATCTATAACATTTTTGCCAGATTGTCAAAGTCTTTGACACAAAAACAGTTAAGAATCAGTGAAATAGTTAGTTCCTTTAGAGTTTCCTTTAGTCCCAGCATTTGACTAAAACCATACTGAGAGTTCACAATTAGTGTTAATTTTCTATAGTTGCTGGGTTTTTTTTTTTGCTTTTTTTTGTGTGTGTTGCTTTATGCCACCACTGTGGGAAGCACTTTATATATCTGTGTAATTCATTTAAATTTCAAAACAACCCTTTCAAGTTCAATATTTGTCATTTTTCAGATTAGGAGCTAAAGTTTTTATAGCATTAATCAATTAATCATAATTGTGATTATATGTAAGGTTATTGTTTAATGTCTCTCTCTCCCACCAACCAAGATCTCTGAGAGCAGGGAATAAATCTATTTTGACCATGGTTGTAGCCCAACACTAAGCATATTGCCTGGTACATAATAGATTCTAAATTAATACTGTTGAATGAATGAATTTAAATAATTTGCCTCAAGGCTAAGTGGCATAGCCAGAAGTCAAACTCTTATTATTGGATTATAAAATGCAGCCTCTTGCCCATGCTGCCTCTAGTGTCAGACTTCAGTTTTGTTGGTTGGGTGCTTTTCACTATTAAAGTTGGTATTTTATTGGATGATCTGTGGATCACGTCATCAAAGTCACTTGAGGCACTTGTTAGAAACAGATTCCTGGACCCTATTGCTTGTCTCTTGCCACCAGAGGACAGTTTGAGAACCTACTGCCTTAGGGAATATTAAAACTGAATTTACTAGCTTCTTTAAAAAGTAAGGCAGCTCAATTACCATATGCACTACTTTCTTCTGACTTCTTGTATGCACATTTACATAATCAGATTTTAAAATGCAATTTCAAAATGAATAATTCTGTTGGATGTTATGAAATTTTTCTTTTTTTTTTTTTTAGGTTCAAGCAACAGTCGTTGGTTTTCTAGCAGCTGTGGCAGCCATTATATTGGGCTGGATCCCGGAGGGAAAATACTACCTTAATCATTCCATCCTTTTGTGCTCCAGCAGTGTAGCAACCGCCTTCATTGCATCTCTTCTGCAGGGTAAGTAAATCTACAGGCGTCTACGCTAAAGCCTTTTACTTTCAAAGGTTTATTTCCTAAGGTGATGCCTTTTTTTTTTTTTTAATTTAAATGGTACTTGTTTATAATTTTTACAAAAACCAGAAATATTATCTACAGACTTTTCACATATCTTCTCTCTAATATTTATACTTCTTAAACATAAACCTTAGTGGAGAACAGGTTCTCTGAGTGGTCTCCTGGCCTTAAGTACCCTGGTCCAGTTCCCAGACAGGATCAGGAAAACGAGAAACTACTTTCTAGAACTCATCTTGTCACTTAAGTGACAAGGATTCCAGACGTTCTGCGTTCCAAAAGCATTTCCCTCTGTTAAAATCTTTTAAAGTTTCAGATTTCAAAAAATTTTCTTCACTAGCTCTGTGGCAATACAAATATAATCATATGCTTAGCACAGCGTATTGTTGGCTGTGGAATTTGAGAGAACCAAAAGTTTTTAAAAGTTAACGACATTAGAAATTTTCGGTTGAGATATAATTTTTAATGTTTATTTATGAATATGAACTTTACACTAAAGAACTAGATTATTAACTAGATTATTATGGAATCAGAAAGACTTGGTTCTTTTTATATTTGCCATCTTCTCACCCTAATATCACCAGCAGAGATAAAAATAGAAGACTCTCAGATCAGGTGATTATATATAATGAAGCTAAGTTTTTGGCTAGGATCTTTTCCAGAATTTAGAGAATTTAATTATAGTTAAGACTTGATTTCTAAAATATTTTCCAGCATATCTTTTTTCGTACTTAAATTATATTAGGGGTAGTTTCTTGTCTATACAGTCATATGCTGCATAATGATGTTTCGGCCAACAATGGAGCACATATGTGATGGTGGTTCCTAAGAATATAATGGAGTTGAAAAATTCCTGTTGCCTAGTGACATCACAGTCATCATAATGTGTTAGTGCAACACATGTCTGTGGCGATACTGCGTTGCCAGTCATTTCAAGTTATAGCAAATATAATTATGAACAGTACAGAATACTTGGTAATAATAATAAACAACTATGTTGCTGGTTTATGTATCTGCTATATTATTTATCATTATTTTAGAGTGTACTCGTTCTACTTATAAAAAAATTGCTGTACAACAGTATGATGTGTTATGTGGGCAGCAGCCTTGTACATCTCATGTTTACTGTGTTGTGACTGCATCATTTTCTCTGGTGCTAGATTTAATTTCGTATTGTTTTGTATAGTAACATGGTACAGGCTTGTAGCCTAGGAACAATAGGCTATATGATTTCGCCCAGGTGTAGTACCATCTAAGTTTATACAAGTGTACCCCATGATATCCATACGACAAAATTACCTAACAATGCATTTCTCAGAATGTATTCCCCTCATTAAGTAACATATGACTGTACACAGAAATACTAGGGTTGAGCAGAGTCAACACTGGTCAAAGCAAGCGAAGTTAAGCTCTTAGAAAATTAATTTCTGGTGGAAAAAAATGTTAAAGCATTAGCACTTGATTTAGGCTCATTTGCTTCTGTTTTTCTAATTTTGTTTCACTTAAAATTGCTTTAAAAATTTTTAATCTAGTAAGTAGCTGTATTGCCTAGAATTTTCAAAAATGCAAAATTTCAGATTTAAAAAAAATACTTGTTCAATGCTTCTTACTTTAAATAATGTATGTTCTAATTGTATGGTAGCTTGCCCTTTGTAACCACCTTAATGTATGTAGAGCAGATACTATTAACCACCTGTGGCAGGTGAGAAAACTGACTCAGGGAAGGTGACTTGTCCAATTTCATCACAGAAAAATCATGTTTAAAACCTGTTCCCTGACCCCTAGCTCTTTTCATTGGTCTATGATGGCAAAATAATTTTTTTCTAGTTGAAATGATATAGATGGCATTCTGTCATAGAACTTTCTGTATCAATCTGTAAATATGCTGATTTTGAAAAAAATTCTATATGATCATATCTTGATTATCGCACAATACATCTAAAAAACTTTTCTGCTATTGCTTCCATGATATTATGGGAAAGGTAAGTCCATAGATTGAAAAAGCCTCCAGAATATAATATATGAGACATGGTTTGAAGCAAGACAAAAAATTCTTTTAATAATTTGGCTTTATAAAATAGTAGGAAAAAACACTGGACTAGAGTTGCTTACAATCTGTGTGTTGTTAGGCAAGAATTTAAACCCCTCCCAAGGCATCAGATTTTTTTATCTACAAAATGAGTTTGCTAGAATAAAATCATTTAGAGTCATTTTCAGCCTAAAAATGCTCTATGATCCTGTTTTTTAATAGCCATATTTCAGTTTTTATATTGATTTTTGATTAGCACATAAATAAACTAATATTAAATTGCCTCTCCACTGCATGCTCTTAATGAGTTGTGTTGGCATGAGAAAATCTATACATTTAGGTATGGATTTAAATGTTATCATTTTTCTCCCATTTTTATGATTCAGGAAGGTAAAGATTTAAAAGTGTAAGTAAACAGCCACATGTTCATCTTCCATTTTTAGTTATAGGTGCCGAGACAGAAACCTTGGGTTTAGGGAGCATTTGAGTTCTTGCTCCCCAGCATATTTTATCAGTTTGGCTCAAATAAATTCTTACCAAAAAAAAAAAAACCCAAAACAAAAAAACTTTGGGTTGAAAGAGTACACTTTACAAAGGCAGCTTCTTATGTTCTGTCCTCATGTTCAAAATTTAATTACTTCCCTCCTCTTAGTATTTCAACATTTGAATAACAAAATAAAGCAAACATTTCTGGCTACCACTATGTAAACAAATCTGTTTTTAGTGCTATGCATATAAATATCACTTACCTTTCTTTGACATTTTCATGCTTTATTTGAGGGTTAAAATAAAATCTCTGGGTTTGATACACACTAATACATTACATCTAAGGGATATATGTTACTAAATTCGAAAAATTAATGTTATTTTACAGTACATTTTCAGGTCTCTAAAGAATTTCTCAAATCTTCTATAATTCCCCACTTGGAATTTGTTGAAAGGCATTCTGTCAAAGCATTAATGTAAAATGTTTTATTTGCTTTAGTCAGCTTATTTAAGCAGTCTAACTGGAACTGGTATGCTGTTTGTCCAGCCTATATATTTCAGTGTTCAGGGGGATTAATTGTCTTTAAAATCACAGCATAAAAGTAATGAATTTTTTTTCTTCTAGGAATAATAATGGTTGGGGTTATCGTTGGTTCAAAGAAGACTGGCATAAATCCTGATAATGTTGCTACACCCATTGCTGCTAGTTTTGGTGACCTTATAACTCTCGCCATATTAGCTTGGATAAGTCAGGGTTTGTACGCCTGTCTTGGTAAGTTGAATTGAAATGAAATATAATGTGTTATTCAGAGTATCTTTAAATAAATATTGTTACAGCAATGCCATGAATCTGTGGTGGCCTTCATCAGTATGAGAGCTGTGGTTGAGACTGATTAGAACAATAACTGCCATTTGTTGTACACCTACTATGTGTTATGGTTCTCATATATTTTTTTCTCTCATATTTTAAAACTATAAGATAAGGATTATCATCTCCAATTTCAGGTGAGAAAACTGAAGCTCATACAGATTATGTATGTCATCCACTCGTGATAGGAAGGTTAAACACAGGTCTGTCATATTCTGTGACTTCTCTCTTTTCCTCTAAATGTGTCACTACTGAGGAATCAACCTATAGTGTTCTGATAACGTGTGTGGTACTGCTGTCTCAGAACATGAGGTTATGGCGGTGCTTGAAACTTAGTGATTCCCCCCCGCCATCAGAAACCAGTGTGCTTTAACAAAAAGGAAAAAAAAATCACCGTGAAAATTAAACGAATGTTGTATGAAGTTGGAATCATCTTATATATGTGATTCCTGATAATAGTGATAGAGTATTGATAGACTAATGAAATGTTTTAATACACATGTATACTCTGGGACTACTATCAATGTAAATGAATATGATTTGTGAAAACTCATTTAATGCTAAAAGTTGGGTGTGGTTCATTGTTTTTAGATGCCAAATTTAAAAAATTAAAGGAAACTAGAAACCTTCAGAAATGAAGAAAAAAAAAGAGGGAGTTTATAAGCCAAACCAGAAGCATTCATTTACATATCCTCATATATTTTCATCGGTTCTCTACAGATTTATGGTACACTTGGTTTGAAGAAGAGCCTCAGATGTTTTTGAACTAGAGAAAGGGTTTTAACCTAAGAAACTCAGAAATTTTCTACTGCTTTTGGACACTGAAGTCTGAGGTCAGGGAGTGCAATATTAGCTTATGGCTATTATCAGATAATGTGACTTAGTGTTGTTCTCCTACTCTTTTAAACTTATTTAGCAGCTCAAAGGCAGATAGGTGGACAATTTGTAGGCCTCACCCCTGCAGGATGCCAACTGTGTTGGGGAAGGGAGACTACCATCAATAGGCTGGACCCCCAAAGAAAAAGGCATGTGTTAGGCATGCTTAGTGCTTTTCCCAAATCTTACCTAGCAGATAATTCTCTCCCACTTTGAGGAACAGGTAAAAGAGAAGGAGGGAGAAGTAGAAGAGGGTGAAGGGTTTCTTTCTAATATTAAGAGGACAGAAATTCTGTGGGTCCGGCCAGGAAGATTGTGGGTGCAGGTGGGAATGGAGCTGCAGGTGTGGTAGTGGTTCTCGGATGATTCCCCTACATTCCTAAAAAAGTAAGGTATATTGTTTGCAGACTTGGGGACTTAAATTACCATGTGGTCATTTGTAACACATTTCTCAGCTGCTTGCTAAATACCAGGGTGTCTCCTCAGTTCAAGCCACTGTGATAAAGTAAGAAAGAGAATATCATCAAAGAATGTTATCATAATAAATACGACAGTGTTATAATGATACAGACCTAAGTATTATGAGATTCTGGAAGGTAAATCAACTTTTGAGGAAAATAATGTGTGCTGGCTTGTCAACAAGTGATAAACTCTCCTTATAAAAGACTTAATCATAATGTGTTGCCACCTAAGGCTTTCAGTTTTTGAGTGTGATATATGATTGGTAGCTGAACTGGATCAAGCAATAAAGTGAAATGGAGTAATACCCTCAGAGATCTTAATTTTGCAAAACAATTTTATTATTAAATATTGAGTAGGCTTTTCTAGGCCTTTACTCCTGAAAGATGGCTCAAAGCAATTCAAGATGAATTAAAATAGGATCTTTTAAATTTCATTCGTATAATTTATTTTCCTAATAATATATTATTTTAATGGTCTACTATGGTACTGTGTAAGAAACAATATATTTAGTCATTCAGATCACAATATAGTTCTCACCTATACTCAGTCTTTGCCCAAGACTCCTGAACCCCAGCTTCCCGAACCCCTGGAATTTTATAAGCAGTAAGGGCAATGGGAGCGTCTTTTGTCCTATTTCGTCATAATATCTTGTCCCGAGTTCCTGAAATTGCTCCAGAGCCATGAAGGTGAAACAGGTGTCTTATTATTCATAACAAGCCCCTTCTCACCACAACTGGATTTATATAATGAGGTGACTTTTGGAAAGTACCCAAGGATGGGGGGCTGATTGCCAGGGGAACCAACTGAGAATAGAGGGTCAGAACTGTTCATGCCTTTGTAATGAAGCTTCCAGTTGATGAGTGCTGTGGAGATTTGGGGAGGGTTTTGCTCTCAGAGAAGGCATGGGAGCTCTACATCCCTTTCCCACACCTGGCCTTATTCATCTTTCTTCCATCTTGCTGTTCCCAAGTTATATCCTTTTATAATAAACTGGTAATCTGGTAAGTAACATGTTTCTCTGAGTTTTGTGAACCACTCTAGAAAATTACTTAAACCCAAGGAAGAGGTCATGGGAACCTCTGACTTATAGCCATTTGACCAGAAGCATAAGTGACAATCTGGACCTGGCGATTGACATCTGAAGGTGTAGCGGGGTGAAGAGGAAATCTTGTAAGACTGAACCCTTAACCTATGGAATCTGATGCTGTCTCTGGCACATAGTGTCAGAATTGAATTGAGTGATAGGACACCCAGCTAGTGTTGGAGGGTTGCTTGGTGGTGTGAGAACCTCCCAACCCCCCATCCTCACACTGGAATTGGTACTAGAATCATAGCTTCTTATTGATTCCATAGTTTGTTTGCTTATTAAATTTCTTTGGGTGGCATTGGTTTATAAAATAATATTTGTTCCAAGTATATAATTCAGTAATATGTCATCTGTATATCACATAGTCTGTTCACCACCCAAAGTCAAATCTCCTTCTGTCACCATATATTTGACCCCCTTTACTCTCATCTACCTCCCTCCCCACTCCCCACCTACTAAGCTGTTGTCTGTGTCTATGAGGTTTTGTCTGTCTTGTTCGTTTGTTGCTTTCAGTTTTATATCCCACATAGAACTGAAATCATGGTTAACTTTTTCTTTCTGACATATTTTGCTTAGCATGATAATCTCAGGATCCATCCACGTTGTCGCAAATGACAGTATTTCATCTTTTCTTATTGCCAAGTAATATTCCATTATATATATGTTACCAGTTGATTTAGTAGCTAAAGGTTTTTCTGAAGGTCAGTGTTCACATTTCTCTAGTATCTGCGTTATGAGCACTAGGGGGCCTCATAAGATCAGCAGTTGTAAGCCTAGTGTTAACGGTGTTATGAATACAAAGATTGGGAGCCGGCACATTTAAACCTCAAGACTTGTTCATCCTGCTGAGATGCCTAGTTCTTGGAAACAGAATTTAATTCCTGAACAATATTGGAAACACTGAGCAGTCTGTAAAGATAAAAAGAGAATCTCATGGCAGCTGTGGGCTTTGGTTATAAATAGAGGCCATGCATTATATGGCTTTCCAAGAACTGGATATTGAGAAAAGTCTCACTTAACTCCTTACTTAGGATTTTGGATTTTCGGAAATGACTTTGAACAGCTCCCTCCATGTCCTGTTAGATTCGATACTAGGATTCATTACTTACCTTTCTTTTAATCCTGATAAAATTTGCTGATTTCTGATAGCTGAGGTAAACATGGATTAACCCCCACTCTCACCTCTCCAGTTCTTAAAAAAAAAAAAAAAAAAAAAAAGACAAAACAAGCCCAAAGCTTTGTTTATTTTATTCCTATTGATTTTATTTTTTGGAGTCATTCTGAGTCTTTATTACTTAATAAACAAAGTTCATTTTAGCCTGATACGTAGGCCTCCTGGAGTTGGCAGAAACTTATCTTCTCAAGTTCCACCTGCTTCTGCCTTTCTAGGATCTTTTATTCCAGTCAAACTCAGCCATTTACTGATCTTCATGCAAGCATGTGATTTTTCTCTTTTCTTTCTTACATCATTCCCCTCCCCTCCTTGAAGGCCATTCAGAGTCCTCATTTTTCAATGCTAAATTCACACATTTCCCCAGTCATTAAGGATCCTTTTCTCCTCTGGGGTCCTATAACACTTTGACATTCTGTACATTTGGGCAGTCATTATGTAGCACCTTTATGAGAATATAAGCTTCTTGAGGATAAAACTATGTTCTTATTTTGTTTATTTATCTTTGTAGCACCCTATAGTTGATATAAAGCAAATAGCACTTCATCAAATGTTTATTACTTTTGAAAGCTATCCAATTAATGTAGGTAGAAGTTATTCAGAAAGTGATATATGCATGGAAAATAGAAGATAGATATAGCTCAAAATGATTTTATTATGTTATTGGACAGATACTATGGCAAAAATGATCCTTTCAATGAGGACTTGGTGTTTGGGAAATATTGGAAGGGTATCCCTTGCCTTAGCAGAAAGTACCTAGAGATTAGTATCATTATAGAAAAATTAATATGTCAACAGATAGCTAGAAAAGTTCTATTTCAAATGGAAATAGAAGAGGAAATAGAAAGTATAGAGAGTAATCTAAGCTCTGGACTGTGATATGTTTTGGTATGACTCGCAGAGAAAATATAAAGGCATTTATTCATTCATATAGTAATCTTTAAATATGTAATAATCTTTAAAAAACTATTAAAAGGGTCTAATATTCAGCCGGTAACTGAAATAACTGTAAGCAATAATTGTTGCCTTTTTTTTATTCTTGCTTGCATAATTTTAAGAGGATTTTCAAAACTCTTTTTCAATTATTTTTAACTGCATGGCTATATAATTCTTGTATGTACCTGATCTTTATTGATTTGAAAATTGCCAGCTTTTCTCTTTTTTAGGCAAGATCTGAGAGGCACAATGTTGATTGATTTCTCATTCTTCAAGGTTAACTTGAAAAAGATGGCTTAGCTGAAGTTTTAAGAGCAATAACAATCAGCTTCAGGTTGTTATTTCAGTTCTATGAAAACTAACAGGGATGCCACCTGGTTATTTACAGGACATTATAGAACGTCATTGCCTTGACGTGATGATGTGAGTAGGATCTAAATTTATCTTACGTGTCACTCTTCTTCAGAATTTTCCATCGCTGTAACAGTTTAGAGTGGTTCCCAGAAGACCAATTTAGTGAGATAATTCTGATGGTTGATACAAATGGCATTTTAAAAAATCGTTTACAACTTAAAATGCTCATTGCTTCATTGTTCACAGAGAAACAGTTAATAAAGGTGTCACTCATAGCGGCTACATGTTTGAGAGTGGGAATAATGAGTGCTAATAATGAAATTATATAACAGTAGTTGCAAACTATCACCAACAATCTAATAAAAGGTAAAAGCCATGAATCAAAAAGATGGCAGTTATGTTTAGCGATTAAGTGGAATCATAGCAATTTGAACCATTCTGTAGTTTACCTATATCACGGATCAGTACAAATGCACACAGGTATTTATGAGACTTAAAATCCCACAAAGTTTTATTACTTGTATTCATTTCCTATTGCTGCTGTAACAAATTGCCCCAGACCTTGTGGCTTAAAACAACAGATTTTAATTTTCTTACAGTTCTGGAGGCCAGAGTCCAAAATGAGTTAAACAGGGCTAAAATCAGAGTGTCAGTAGGGCAAGTTGCTCCTAGAGGTTTCAAGGGAAAATCTATTCCTTACCTCTTTCACCTTCTAGGGGCTGCTAGCATTCCTTGGCTTTTAGTCGCCATTACTCAGTCTCTGCTTCTATGGGTACTTTGCTTTTTCTTCTGTAGTCAGATCTCCCTCTTCCTTCTGCCAGTAAGTACACCTGCGATTACATTTAGGGCTCACCCAAATAATCCAGGATGACGTCCCCATTTCAGAAGCCTTGATTCAGAAGGATTTTGCTGTATAAGATAACATTCACAGATTTTGGGGATTAGGATATGGATGTCTTTGAGGGCCATTATTCAGCCACAGCGCTCATTATGACATACTCAGAAATTAACACAAGATGTTATTTTGATTAGGATCATTTAAATCTATTTCATTTAGAAGGAAGACATTCTTTTAGGTTTTGATATTAATGCAGAAGTTTATGGTTGACTTTTAATTGACCATTTTCTTGTGCCAGTTGTTTCATTAGCGGTTTTCTAAAAGCCATTGTCTAATTTTATGACATCCGTAAAACCAGTGTATCCTAAAAAGAGGAAAGTTTTAGCACCTTCCCTTTTTCTGTGTTTTTAGTTTTTCCTTAGCTATTAGAATTGGATTAGAAGTTAGCCAGGGTAAAGGTAGGAGGGTCCTATACATTAATTATACACATGACCTAATTGGCGGGAATGGGTATATCAGATTTGCTAGGAAATTGAAGTGGGATACATTTCTAGTATATCATTTTAGAAGCTTTTATTTTATTATATTTTCACACTGTTTTTAATGTTTAATATTTTTGTTTGTTTGGATATCATTTCAAACATATAGAATAGTTGCAAAAAAAAAAAAAAGTAGTACAAGGAAAACCCTGTACACCCTGTGCCCAGATTTACCTAATGTTAATATTTTTACCTCGTTTGCTTTATCTTTGTTATCTTTCTGTATATACGTGTGTACAAACATATATAGTTTTTGTCTTTTATAATATCGACATTTTTGAAGAATATAGTCTCTTTTTTTCATTGTTGGAATTTTTAAAAGTTGAGATATAACTCATATATTATATAGTGCACCTTTTAAAAGTGTATAGTTAGTGGGGTTTTGTACAGTCATGAGATTATGTGATCTATTATCTAATTCCAGGACATCTTTATCACTCCCAGAAGAAACCTTTAGCAGTTACTCCTCATTCCTCCAGCCCCTGGCAACCAGTAATCTACTTTCTATCTCTATAGATTTGCCTGTTCTAAACATTTCAAAAAATGGAATCATATAATATGTGACTCTTTATGTCTGGCTTTTTTCAGTTACTATGTTTATAAGGTGCATCCACATCATAGCATGAATCAGTACTGAGGAATAGTCCATTGTATGGACTAATAATGTGGCTGAATAATATTCTGTTGTTGGATATACCACATTTTGTTTATCATTCACCGTATGATGGACATTTGGGTTACTTCCACTTTTGGGCGATTATGAATAATAATATGAATATTTTTGTACAAGTTTTTACGTGAACATAATTTTTTCAGTTTTCTTGATATATACCTGGGAGTGGAATTGCTGGGTCATGTGATAATTTTGTTTGTTTTTGAGGAACTGCTCGCCCATTATTTTTAGTTTCTTTCCTGGGAAAGTTTTCCTTCTCTTTGAAAATTCAGACAGAATTCTGGATTGGGGATGATGGGTTTTTTTTTTCAACTTCCAGTGACCTTCCAGAGATTTAATATTGGGAATAACTTAAAAGCCTAGCGAGATACTCCTCTCGTGACCTGAAAATGAAATATTAAGATGATCTAACCTAGCAGAATAGTTCTTTTCATTTGTGTTTAATGGACTTTAATGCTTTTAGTTTTCTGTTTAATCCTGTAAAGAGATTGTTGGCAACCTTAGTTGTTTTAAGAGGTAAGAATGCTTCTAATTAAGATATTATCTATCCTTATCCATTGGTTTAAAAAGGAGAACTGGGAATCCATTCAATAAAGGCTTTTGCACTTTTTAAAAAATCATGGAGAAATGGCATTAGTCATACCCCTTTAAATGGAAGAAAATATTTAAATGAATTTTGTTAGCATAATTATTTTGAAGATGTGACAGCAAATCCAGATAAAACCATGAAAATAAAGTTTGGGTATTTTTTAATATACATATATTTATTGTTTTTTCCTACCAGACAGAAATAAAATCTGAGTTTCTATCTAGTTCAGACATCTTTAGTCATAGGTGGGATCTTTAAATATCTTAGTAAAATGAAGAAATACAATATCCAATTAAACATAAGAGTATGAATAGGTTGAAGAATTTTGTGAAATGTCAGAAAAATTTAGTAGCATTCAACTTAAATCTAAGGCTGTAGGATACAAAGACTATGAGAGCAACTCTATCTTTAAGCTATGAAATCTCCACTCTACAAAATAGGTATTAGAATAATTGAGAAGAATCCAAAATGTCCTGGCTCAAATCTCTGATAATAATAAAACCTTGATAAGCTAAAAGAATATTACCAAAAGGTCCTGGAATGATGTAACTATTTTAAGAAAGGATAGACAACTTTTTTAATCCTAGAGAGATTTAGAATTAAATTTGGAAATATTTGAGAATTCAACTCATGAGATTAACAGTGTTAAGCTAACAAGGCAGTATATGTTTTTTATATACTTGTTACTTAGCCCATTAAAGTAATATGTGAGTCTTCTAATTGCATTTTTAAATTTGTGATTAAGTAATTGACTTATTCTTGTGGTTATTAAATAGAAATTTTATCAAATTTGTATACATTATATGAATATTTATGAAACTTAAGACTCACCGTATTTGTACATGTAATTTATTAGATGGTTAGAGATTATTTTAAATATTTGGATACTTTTGTGAGGTCCATGAAATGTCTAACATAAGTAGAATGCTTTAGGGTATTTAACTAAGTTTGTAAATCTACCAAATATTATCCCAAACTCTTAAAAATAATTTTTGGTTGGATGTTTGACATTGTGAATTTAATGTTAAA
>PVKZ01006089.1:0-40780 GCA_004027375.1 Macroglossus sobrinus
GGGGGGGTCCCCTGCGAGAAGCCCCTGGGAAAGGTCGTTTCAGGGCGGGCGTGAGGCCCTCGGAGGCTGTGTGGAGCTGTGCTCACTCGACAGGGCCCGAGGTTGGTGGGGACAGCGCAGTCACAGGCCGTCCCGGCCCTGGGGCGCCATCTGGCAGCCGTCAGCAGACCCCCAGGCAGCCTGGGCGCTGGATGTGGCAGCAGGAAGGAGGCGGCCGAGCCTGTCCCCCCTCCTGGTGTCCTGTCGCCCTCTGCCCGCTTCCGAAGCAACTCCAATGCTGTCCCGCCCTGCCCACCCGCCCTGTCCTCAGCAGGCATTGGGTCTGCCCTGTGGGCCCTGCCACCGCCCTCAGGCCCTGCCACTGCTGTCCTGTCACCTCTGTCTTGGCCAAGACCCCCCGGGCTGTGTAGGCCTCAGCGCCACGAGGCAGAGGCCCTGGGTCAGAGCGCAGGGTCACCGGTGTCTGTCCACCTGACTGCTGACCCCTCTCCTCACCCCCTCCATGCTCTGGGAGCGGGAGCCTTGTCTGAGGGGGAGGGGCCCGGCAGGACCCCCAGCCTCGGGGGAATTGAAAAGGGGCCTCGAGGTGCTGCCCCCTTAATCAGGGCTCGTGGTGGTTTAAGGGTTTCAAATACCAGCCTTAGCTTCCTGGGGAGACGCACGGCAGGGTGAGGGGGGAAGGACGGGGGTCAGGCCGCCTGAGTTCCGTCCTGGGCCTTCTGGGGACGTCGAGGTGACCGTGGCCAAGGGCCTGGACCTTCCCGTCTGTCAGAGCTGGGGTTTGCAGTGGCTCCCCCAGCCCGGGTCTGAGGTCCTTTGAGGTCTCTCTCTGAACACTGAGTGACTTTGGGGGAGGGGGTGACGGGAGGCCATCGGGGTTGGCGGGAGAGGGTTCCAGGTGACGATCAGGGAACGGCGGCCATCAGAATGCCAGCCTCACCAGGCCACGTGACCCTAGCCAAGGGACAGAGCCTCTCAGAGCCTCTGTTTTCTCATGGATCCTGTCAGGACAGTGAGGCCCCCAAGGGCACGATGCTCACGAGGCGCAGAGTGTGCCTGCCTGGCACACAGTAGGTGCCCAGCAAATGGAGTGGCTGGCTCTGGTTCCCGCCTCCGAATGCCTGCCTTTTCCAGCCGCTCCCCTCCCCCACCGTCCCAGTCCAGTCCCTGGGATTGAGAACCCACAGGCCCTCCCCATCCCAGCGGGCCAGTCCCCGCCCCACGCCCCCTGGGGCTGAGGGAGCTGTCCCTCATGGGACGAACCCACACTCCTCGGCCCCAAGGCCGTCACGACTGTGCCCTGTGGGGACCCAGCTGTGCGTACCTCCTCCTCCTGGCAGCTCCCCAGGTGTCCCCAGGTGACAGCCTGCTGTCTCCTCACGCTCTCACAGCCACGTGGCCCTGGTCATGCGTTGTGTGCGTGCGTGTGCGCGCGTGTGCGCGCGTGTTCCTGGCTCCTCTTCACACACCAGCACACGCTAACTCAGTCGTGAGCTGATTGGAGGGCAGGACCCCCTTCTGCCACACCAGTGCCCAGGGCAGCCTCGGCAGGCGCTCAGCCGGTGGCCCCGAACCCACGGCCGGTGGCCCGGCTGCCTCTCCAGCCTCGGCCCAGGGCGGGGAGCCCGGGACTGGCTGTCCCCGTTCTGGCCTCCCCGCGCTGCCAGGGCCCGGCTGAAATTCTGCGTCCCCCGTCTCTGCGTGTAGAGGGGAGAAGACACAGTGCCCGTCACCCAGGGACTCCCACAATGCCACCGGCAAAAGCCCCAGGGGACACAGGAGGGGCAATCGCCCAGGGCCCACCTGCCCACACAGTGCCAATGAGAGAGCCTGGGTGGGATGGAGACCCCGGGGTGCACAGCTTAGCAGTGGGAAGAAGGCGCCCCTTGCTGGGCCAGCTGGGCAAGAGAAGGTGGGGCCGGTGGGGGCCCCATCGGCCCCCCGCGTGGCGCCCACCTGTGCAGTCTGACCTCGCCCAGCCTGGGCAGGGCGCTGGCTCCCGAGTTGGGGCCTCAGACTCCTCACTCTGCGGACAGATGGGGGCAGGGGGTGCTGTAAACACTCAGCCCTTTGGACATAACGTCTTAAAGGAATAAATTAAAATTACAAAGGAAACCAGCGATATCCAACGTTGACTTTCTGGGGCATAGAGTACACGGGCTTCTTGTCATCAAACCAGGGCGGGTCCGGCAGCGGTGGGCCGTGCAGGGTAAACACTAGAGCTTCAGAACCTGTGACGCACTCCGAAAACATCTGTGACTTCTGCGGGTGAGGACGTCACAGAAGTTAACTGCTGTGGCTTGTTGCCCAAGTATGGAAGAGAATGTTAAATTTCAGCTGCAGTTGAGCAAAATTAAAGATACAATGTCTTCCTATGTAGGACCACAAGCCGCGGTGGGGAGAAATCACCACTGAGCCTCGAACGAACGGTCGTCTGATGCTCACGCTGACCCCAACAGCCGTGTCGTGACCTTGCTCCTGATGGGATACTGAGGCTCACGGGGTGCCCCGGGGACGGGTTGCCCAGCAGGAGGCCCCTGTGGTGCCCGCCACACAGAGCCGCCTCTTGAAAAGAGACAAGATGGCCAACAAGGTGCTCAGTGGTCCCTTTGGCCCCAGAGTCCCCTCCCCCACACGGGCCCTGTGACCGGGGAGGGTCTGACGGCGTACAGAAGGCTACCGGCCCCTGGAAGTCACACACACTCAGATCTTTTTATCTCGTTTATTTTATTTATTTTTTTAGACTAAGAGCAGAGTATGAAAGTCACAGCCAAAGCACTTGAAAAAGGCCCAGGAGAATGGGTGGGGACCACGAGGGCGGGCGGGGCAGGGTCCGGGAGCGGCAGGCTCCCGGCTGCAGGGGACAGGGCATTGTTCTCACGTCTCCAAAAGTGTCTGTGCGTTGCATAGGTCTTGTCTTCACAGAAGACAAAAGAGGGGCCAGGGGGTCCCCCGGGGGAGGGGGTAGCCTGGTGGGGAAGGGGCCTGAAGCTGGAAGATGGGGGGGATCAGGGAAGGTCAGGGGTTGAGGAGGGGGAGGGACTCTGTCCGTCTGTACATTATATATAGCGATATAGAGTCTGTACATGCCTGCCTGGCACCCGGTACCAGCCCCGCGCTGCCCTTGTCCGCTGCCCGCCCCCCCAGGGGTGTCAATTGTAAACTTGGACTCGATCCAAACCACAATCCTGGGGTGCGAGTTGGGGGAGGAGGACGTGCTTATTGCTGTAAACGGGACGGGGACCGCGGGCGCTGCCACCCCCTCCCCACCTCGTCCCCTCCCCGTTTTCTGCCCCTGGAAGACAGGGGTTGGGGGGTCCCCCGCGCTTAGATTTGCTCGCCTCTCTGCGAGGACGAAGCGGGGTCGCGCCGGGGATCGGAGAAAGGTGCCAGGGGGCGGGGAGTCCTGAGCGCTGCCCTTACGGCCCCCAGTTTGGTACCAAACGTTACCAGAGCCACAAGGCCCCGGGGACCTGCGACTGCCCCACGGCAGCGCCCTACGTGGGGGGAGGGGCAGGAGGGCGGCACGGCTGCGCGGGGGCTGGGCTCCCCACGGAGGGGCCGAAGGTCCCCTACTCCGGCCCGGCCCGCCCCGTCTCTCTCCCCCCACCGGGCAGGGCTGGGGCAGAGCTAGGAGGCCCAGAGTGTCGCGAGGAAGAAGGCGATGCCCACCGCCAGGGGCAGGCGCTCCCGCTTGGGGCTGGTCCCGCTGATGCTCTTCTCCAGCTTCGGCACCTGGGGGTTCTCCCCCTCAAAGTCTTCTGTGGGGAGATGAGGAGACGCACCGGTGAGGTCGGGGCTGCTCGCCAGGCGGGGGCGCGCGGCAGCGGCAGCGGCAGCGGCAGCAGCGGGGGAGCGGGGACGTGACCGCCCACGGGGGTAGGGGCGCTCGGTGTCCCGGGGGGCGGGAAGGCATGCGAGGCGAGCGGGCCCCGGGGAGGGGACTGCGGTTCCGGCAGTGGCCACCAGAGGGCGCTGCGCACTCACCCAGCACGTTGATCTTCACATTGGGGCCCATGGTGAACTGGGGGAGAGTGGGGACCGGCTTCTCCCCGAAGGGCGGTGCTGCGGGGAGGGGGGGGGCGGGTGGGGAGAGAGGAGGGGACAGTCAGGGCCGGAATCCCCTCCCCCTGCTACGGCTGGGGAGTGAGTCCCCTCGCCTGTGCCCTCCGCCCTCACCCCCGGGACCCCAGGAAGCCAGGGGAGCCCCAAAGCAGGGGAGCCGAGGATGGGGCGGCGGCCGGGAGCCGGGATCTACTCACTGGAGGCGCAGCAGACGAACACCTTCATCCTCAGACACTTCCAGTGCAGGTTGTGGGTGGGCGTGGCTGGGGAGGACACACGCGGCCTGAGTGGCGGGCTCGGGCGTGGGGCCCGCGCCTCCCTCAAACCCCTCTGGGCGCCCCGCGCCTCACGGGCAGCCTCCTTCAGTAGCTGCCGGCCCCTAGACACTGGTCACGGGGCTCTGCCCTTCGGTCCCACCCCTCAAGGCACCCCGAGCCCTGAGGTGCCACCCCCAGAATGTCCCGGCACAGACACGGTGAACTTGGGACTGTCACCATCCCCCTCATAGTCTCACGACCCTGTCTGAGCTGAAACCCCGAGGTCCCCGGTCCCCATGCCGTGTAGCGGGGTGCCACGCCCCGCGACAGCGCACCGGCCCGCCCCCTCCCCCACCGGCCCCCGCCCCCGGGACCCCGGGACCCCGGCCCGGCCGCCACTCACAGATGTAGTAGTACTCGTGGCCCGCGTGGAACTCGTAGCCCAGCGAGAAGGCGCTGTAGCGCTGGAACTTCTCGGAGAACTTGATGGGGCTGTGCGGCGCGTGCGGCCGGTTGCACTCCCAGCGCTTGAAGCCCTGGCTGGCGTTGCAGCTGCGGTAGCCCGCGCGGCTCACCATGTACAGCACGTACTGCTCCGCCCCGCCGCCCGGGCCCGAGCTGTTGTAGTGCGGGCAGTAGATGTCCAGGTAGTCGTTCACGTTCACCTGCACGGTGTAGCCCTCTCGCCGCAGGCTGCGAGGGGGACGGGCGGTGGGTTAGAGAGAGGAACCGCCGGCCGTGCCAAGCCGTCCTCCGCCTGTCCGCTCCGCACGCCCTCCCCCCAAGGGCTTCGAGCCCCCCCCCACCCCGGCTTTTCTTCGGAGCGTCCCCTCTGGTCCCTGCCTGTCCCCAAGGCCCTCGTGCCGCCAGCCCCCCGCGCTGGCCTTCCCGGCCCGCTCCTCGGTCGGCCCTTCTCCCGTCGGCCACCAGAGGGCAGCGAAGGCGCAGGGACGCCCGGCCGGCCTCCCAGGAAAGGCGGGGAGAGAGGTGGAGGGAGGAGGGGACGCGCGCTTTAGTTACCACAGAAACCGCTCAGGCCCCCGCGACTCGCAGACCCGGGCCCGGATTTCCTCCACCCATCCCCCATAATCCACCAGTGGGGAGGAAGGATCGAGCCAGGACCCCTTGGGTTAGATGCGCGCCCCGCCGCCTCTCCCTGCGTGGCGTCCTGCGCGGCGGGTCCACGCCACGGCCGGTCCCGCAGGACCTGCCCTCACACACGCGTGCACGGAGGCCTCGTGCGTATACGTACACGGCGCACACCCGGATCCGTGCCCCGCCCACTCCCAGGCGGCAGACAGGCTGGGCTGTCTGGGCGCTGGATCGCTTGCCAGCGTTGGTTGACCTGCCCCCCTAACCCTAACCTCTCTCCCTGACCCCCCAACACTGGCACATGCTCTCTCTGCAGTACCACTGGTCTCTGTATCTCGAGTCCCACGGACTTCCATCCTGGGGCTGGGAGCAGTTAGGTCCCCAATAACGTGACGCGACAGATGAGACAGCCTCAGTGTCAAGGCTCCACGTGGGATCATGCCAGCCGGCCCCAAACTGCTGTCTCTTCACATCTCCCCCCTCAGCCCGGGCACCACGGCCTCTCGGTGAGGCCGGGCAGATCGGCGGGCACAGCGCCCAGACAGGATGGCTGTGCCACCACCTATGGGCCGGGGAAGCAGATGCTGGGTCCTTGTCATCGCCACCTGCTCGCCAGCCACCAGCTAGGCCCTGGTCGTCCTGCCCAGGACGGCAGCACTGGGAGGTGTGGGGGGGACAGACAGGTGGGCTCTTCCTGACGGCGGGCTGCGCATCCCTTGGCAGCGAGGGGCAGCATGGAGGACGCGGGAAGGCATGGGATCCTGGGCAAGCTGTCAAACCACTGGGGTCCCTGGGCCCTGGGAACTCCCCGAGGGGAGGGACGGGCTCCTCATGCCACCAGGCGCCTCCCAGCTCCACAAACAGTAATTAGCTCTCTGAGGGAAAGGAGCTGGAGGCCTGCGCAAGGGGTGGGGCCCGAGGGTCCCTCCCCTCCGTACCCCGCTTCCTCGGCCTCGCCTGTGTGCCCCCTCCCCAGGCCTGGCAGGGAGGTGGACAGCTGAGTGTCAGTGCTTGGACACGCCAGGAAGAATGGGCACAGCTCCTTGAGTCACCAGGAATGTCACCAGCCACACTTGGTTCCCACGGGAGTGATGGGTCACTCGGGGCCCCTCCCTGGCCCTGGCACTCAGGTGGGCAGGAGTCTCGGCCCGAGGCACCGGGAGCAGGAGAACGGGTTAGACCAGGCCCGGCTCCCAGCCGCCACCCCGGGTTCGCCTCTCTGTACCCGATCCCAAAGTCGGCTGCTCCTCCGCCAACGGCGGGAGGTGCCCACCGGAGGGGGGGCCCGGCCTGGCGCCGCTGCAGACCACGCTGGGGCTTCTGTCCCCGAGCCTCACCCGGGAGTCCGGCCCTGCTCCGAAGTGGCCCCCCCACTCCGAGGGCACTGCCCAGCTCCCCTGAAACACACCCCATCCTAGCAGAGAGTAATCCAAAGCCAGACCTCTTCCAACAGGTACCTCAGTCTCCCCAGCGGGGTGGGGACTAGCCTTAGAGAGAGGTTGCGGGGTGAAGAGAAGCTACCTGTTACCTATCCCTGGGCTGGGAGGCAGGAGCAGCCCCTGAAATGCCCCCAACACTGGGCACGTGGGGAATGGCTGTGCCCAGCTGGAATCTGGGGGGGGGGGCGGCGGGCAGAAGGGCTGGAGTCCCCAGCTACACTCCTGGGACACCTAGGTGTCGGCTTGGCTTGGCCTGGGAGCTTTTATTGAATCTGTCATCCTGTCCTGGCGGTGAGGAGGGAGGTGCCAAAAGGCCTGGCGAAGCTGGCTGCTAACCCCTCCCCCAGGGCCGCACCCCCGGCTGGGAGTGGGGCGGGCTGGCATCTGGGGACTGGGTTGTGCCCGCACCTTCAAACAGTGCTCTATTCTTCTTCACTCATCCCCTACTAGCCTCCCACCTCTCTCTCGGAGAAAGGCGAGTGTCGACACACCCCACCTGGAGGGGGTGGCCCCCACTCCGTTATGTCGCCTCGCCGGGCCCTCACCGCCGGGCGCGCGCATTCCGACCTCTGTCTCCCGCTCCTTCAGTGCTCCCCCTGCTCCAGCCGGGAGGGTGGGCGGCGGGGAGGGTCGGAAGGAGCACACCTCTCCTCCTGGGGCAATTAGGAGCGGGAAAACAGGGCGTCCAAGCGACCAGGGAGCGGGGGAAGGGTCCCAAGGGGCCCTGAACTTGTCAAAGCCCTGCCCCCACCTCGGGACCCCGGGGTGCGGAGCTAAGGAAGAGCGGGAGGGATGTGGAGACAGCGGACCCCCGCTCGCTCCCCCTCCAGCGCGCGCGCCCGAGGCCGCGCGCCGCCCGCTCCCGCAGGCGAGGCCGGACCACGTGTGCGCGGCGTGGGGTCCGCGCGCCAGGCTGGGGGAGGGGGCTGGGTGGCGGGAACGCTGGCGGGACGGCGTGTGCTCGCTGACACCCCCGCACCCCGCCCCGCCGAGTCTGGCCATCCCCGGACTGGGCCGCGCGCGCTTCTCCCTCCGGCGTTGGGTGGGAGAGAATCAGCGCGCCCCACATCCGCGCCCCTCCTCCCTGCGACAGCGGCGGCGAAGCTTTATCGATCTGCAGCGGCGGAGAAGCGCGAGGCCCCGCCGAAAGCGAGCCCCGCAGAAGCCGAAAGCGAGCGAAACGCACACACGGACGGGGCGGATGATGAGAGAGACCGGATCCGCTGAGAACCCCGGGGCAGGGAGGGAGGCGCGGAGAAAGAGAGGGGTCCAGACCCGGAGGCGTGGAGGGAGAGACGGAGAGGCCAGTCCACAGAGGCCCACGGACAGCGGGACACGGCGGGACGCGAGGAGCAGCAGGGCGAGGACGTCAGGGGACGGCGGGGAGGCCGGCGTGGACGTGGTGGAGCCTCAATAAACGTTTGCTGAATGAATGTATGAGCGAAAGGCAGATGAGCACTAGAACATCTCAGAGATAAAGAGACAGGTGGGAGACAGCTAGAGAAAGACGTTCCCGACGCTTTCCGCGCAGGGGCGGGCGCCCACGGCGCTGCTCGGCTCCGCCGAGGAACCGAGCTCAGGCCAGGGCGCACAGATTCGGCCATCGGCCACCCCACGGTTCCGGCCGGGCTCGGGGCACCTCTCGACCTCACGCTCTCGTGCTTCCCTCCAGCATAGTCCCCCCCAGCCCCAGTTTCTGGGCCAGGATGGGAACAGGTCTGGCCTATTCCGGGGGACCGAACGGTGGGGGTGAGTGGGGAGGGCGGGGGCCGAGATCGCGGCCTCGCGCAGGGCACGGCCCCCAGGTCTGTCAAAGGAGGCGCCGCACGTGTCCCAGGAGCACCCTCCCACGTGACCCCCAGGAGGAGGGGTCGCCAGACCCTCTCCACGTGACCCCGAGGGGAAGAGACCCTCCGCACGTGACGAGGGTGGGAGCCAGGAGCCCAGCTCACGTGACCGGGGGGAGGGGGCGCGGGAGCCTGTGGCTCGGCCCGGCCCCGCCCCCAGCTCCCTGGCCCTCTCCACTCCCGGCTCCGGAGCACGTCGCTCGCACGATTTATGGGGCCGCGGCTGCCGCAGTGAGGGAGCCGGGGAGCCGGGCGCAGCGGCAACAAAGGCCGAGGCAGCGCGGCGGGGGCGGCGGCGGCCTCCGGGCTCGGTGCGCTCCCCCTCCCACCGCTGCCGGCCCAGACCTGCGGGGAGCAGGGGAGACAGAGAGGAGGCTCCCTCCCGAATCCCGGGCGGCCTCATCCCCTCCCCGGGCTTTCACCTGCGCCCAGGTGTATGCGGGGGAGGGGAGGGGAGCCTGAGCAACAGCACCCGGCCGCCCCCCGTTCCCGCAGAGCCCCGGCTCTGGCTTCCGCTAAGAGCGCGGGGGTGCCGGGGCCCCTCACCTGCGCGCTCTCCGCTCCCCGCCAGACTCGAGCGGGGCGGGGGGCGGACGTATGAGTCTGGGGGAGGAGGACGAGCCAGATAGAGCAGGGGAGTCGGCCCCCGGCGCCGCCCGAGTTGTTCGAGTCCCGCTCCTGGGGGGAGGGGCCGCATCCCCACCCCGAGGTTTCCAAGGGAAGCGAGGGGGGGCGTCATCGGCTCATCCCCACCCCCCGTCTGACACTCCGGGCGCGAGGAGGGAGAGGGGGAGGCGCGGAGCCCCAAACAACAAAGAGCGGAGCGGCGAGCGGCAGCCCCTCCCCCGGGAGGTTGGGGGTCGCAGCCGCGCGGCCCTCCGGTCCCCTCCCCGGGGGCCTCGCCTTTGCTCCGGAGTCGCCCTCCCTCCCCGGGGTGGGGAGTCAGAAGCGGTGCCGCCGCCGCCGCCGCCGCCTGGGCAGGTGTGACTGTGACCCCCGCGTCCCCAGGGATCCCCCCCAACACACAGACACACACGGTGGCGGCCGGGGTGCTCCGCACGGCGACTCGGCGGGGAGGAGGAGACAAGGGCAGCGAGGACTGAGCAGAACGAGGACCTGGCCCCGCAGCCGGCACCCAGCCGCCGCGCCACACACCCGGAAAACCGCACGGCCGCCCTGACACCCGCCCAGACCGCGGCGGCGCCGGCAGCCCCGCAACCCGACGCGGCCCGCCACGCGCGCGGCGACCGCAGCCCCTGCCCCGACCGGGCGGCCGCTCCCACCCCCGGACGATCGCCGACGCAGACACACAAATCACACACTCAGACACACACGCGCACTGACAGCCGCGCACGCCCGCTCACACTGGGAGCCACACGCCGGCCCCAGCCCCGGCGTGTGTGTGTGTGTGTGTGTGTGTGTGTGTGACACGCCGCATCTCCCTGTCGCCTTCCCTTTCCCTCGCACCCCGCGTCCCCATCCTCGCCAGGCTGCACCCCCGGGGCGCCCCCACCCGGCGACCCAGGCCCGGCTCACCCCGGCCGCGTCTATCCGCGTAACCAGGGCATCCCCTTGGCCTGCGCCCCGAGGCGGTGCTCAGACGGGCTCCCTGTCTCAGCTCTGGACCCCACTTTTGAAGGCGGGAGTCCGAGACAGAACCCCTTGACACCCTCTGCACTGAAAACAGGTCATGCCTGGGCCCCCCGAGCGCCGGCGGCCTAGCCTCGGCACGCGGATACTCCTCAAAAGCGGCCCCGCCGGAAGGGGGAGAGGACGGGGGGACTGTGGGACGGGGGTACGCGATTCCAGCGGCGGATGCGGGGAGAAGCCCAGGTGGGGTTCCCGGAGCAGCCTCCTCCGCATGCCAAGCCCTCCTTACTAGACCTCTTTCAGACCCCCCCCCAAGTTTCACAATCGCCGGTAGAGTGTCCCCCTCTCCTTGCCTCCCAGCCCCCGGCCGTGCTCCCACGCCAGGCTCCCCAGGACGCCCCGGGCCCACCAGCCCCCCTCTCTGGCGCGGGACGCACGAGCCCCCCGGCCCCCGACTCACTGCTGGTTGGAGCTGTTCCAGTACACCGCGTGCCGGTTCCCCAGCGCCCCCCCGGGCCCCTGGGCCAGCAGCGGCAGCAGCGGCACGGGCACGAGCAGCAGCAGCAGCAGCAGCGGAGCCGCCGCCATCCCCGGAGCCGCCGCCGCCGCCGCCCCCCGACTGAGCCCCGCGCTCCCGGCTGGTAGCTCCCCTTGCTCCCTGCTGCCGCCGCCGCCGCCGGCCCCCGAGCCTTAGGCCACGCCCCCAGCCCGTCCCTCCGCCCTCCGGGGCGCGCCCCGAAGCCCCGCCCCTGGCGCGCTCCCGACAGGCCCCGCCCCGCGCGGGCGCGGAGCGCGCGGCGCCGGGGAGGGCGGCCGGCGCGACCCCCTCCGGAACCCCCGGCGCGCTCCGCGCCTCTCTCTGCGAGGTTTCATTCGCTACCGCCGGCGCTGGGCATTTTGCTCCCCAGTCTGGAGTTCCCGAGAGAAGGATTGGGGGGGGCCGGGACGGGGGCCTGCATCTCGTGGGGGCACGTTCATCTCCGAGATGGGGTGGAGACTTGAAAAGAAGCTGGGGGTCCAGGACCTCTCAATAGGTAGAACCGAACCCCCCTTTTGGAGGAAAGGCCTGGCCCTCGGCCCCTCCGTGCCCCTCTGCCCCTGCGAACGCAGACTCAGTCAGGGGGTTCTAGCTGGCGGTGGGGAAGCCCTCAGCTGGCGCACGGGACCTGACTCCTCCCGCCGAGCGAGCCTGAGGCTTGTTTTCCGTGGAGGTGGGCAGAGGAGCTCGGCTCCCGAGAATGTCAGTCAATACCGGCTGCTGGAAAGGCCCTCGGTGCAGCGGGAGCGAGGACAGCGTCAGCTGGAGCGGACGAGGCTTTGCTGGGACACCTGCAAAGGATTCCTCACTGGCGCTCCGCAGAGCCACCTTCCGGGGTGGCCCGTGGTGTCCCCAGGCATCCTCTCTCCTGCTCTCATCCCTGCTGACGGGAGGGCAAAGGGCAACGTGTCCTGGGTTCCAGCCCTCGTGTCCTCCCAGTGACACCCAAGCACAGACATCACACACATTCAGGGGAGAAAGCACAGACGCCAAGCACAGGCTCTGGACGCGGACATGCAGACACACGCACACCCCTCGCGTGTGCGGGCGCACACACACGCACACACACACACACACACATACAGGCGGGGTTACTCTCAGATGTTAGAGATCCACAGAGGCACACGCACTCACACGCACACACGTGACACCCTGCGCCCCGCACGCACCCTCTGACACTCACACACACAGAGCTGTGCTCTCCTCTCCCTTCTGTTCCTAGGAAGTAGAAGTGGTAGGCCTAGAATCCAGACCTGGGGGGGGTCTGCCCCCCACCTTCTCTCTTTTGGAGAGGTGCACGCTGAGTGAGCAGGACTGGGTCTCAGACAAGCTTCTCCGGACCCAGGCCAACCACCTGTGCCCAGGGGGGCAGGCATGGTGAGAGGACGTCCAGGCACCCTCTATCCTCTTTTCCTTGGCGGGACAGAGGTCCTGACCACAGGGCCACCTTTAGGGACAGAGGTCCTGACCACAGGGCCACCTTCCCGCCGGCTTGGGGGGAGGGGCGGTGCCTTCCAGAACAGGCCCCGGGTGCCTCCGCGCTGCCAGGCTCTGTGTTCCCGCAGCTCCGCTCCACCTGGGAGAGGGCTCCCTTCTCGGGAGCCAGAAGATAAATTAGGCCCCTTGGGGTGGGGAGGGGAGGGGGGGACTTTGCAAACAGCTCTCCCTCCCCCTGAGGCTCTGTGGCCCCGCGGAGATTGGTTTCACCCAAATGATGCTAACCTGCCTACTCCAGGTGCCGCCAAATCCCAGCCCCCTCCCCACCACCCACACACCTTGCTCTGCAAGGGGGGGCCTCTCTCCGCGGGGCCCACCGTTGGCGGAGGCTGCCTGTTCCCAGGGAGTGGGAGCCTGCTGGTTCAGAACTTCAGATTCTGTTTGGAAGCCTGAAATCGCTGTTTGTAGGATCCGGATCCCACTTACGGATGGGGGATCCCACTTTCTATAGGGGCCTCCTCCTCAGAAGCCAGCACCCCCACACGCACCCTCCGGTGGTAACCGAGCCCTCCTTCCTCGCGTCTGGAGGCCTCGCTGTAGGATGGGAGCAGCCCTCCCAGTGGGTCTGAGCCTCTCTGGGCTTTGAGCTCGGACATACTGGCTGCGGGGCCTGGGCCTCGGCCTGTGGGACCTGCCTGGGCTTCGTCTGCCTGGGCCTCCACCCGACTCAGCTGACTTGGGCTTTTGTGTGAATTAGAAGAAGCCCCCTCTGTGAAGACCCAGGTCTGAGGGTGCGTCTCTTGGCACACGGTGTGTCTCCCCATCTTGGGCAGGGGGCCTGGGCTGGTGTCAGCCTCAGCTCGCTCCCGGGGTGGCCGCTCCGTGCCGTGCGCAGACCGCACTCTGTGCGTGTGTCAGTTCTGACCGCAGTTCTGACGCGTGCCCCTAGCTCTGAGGCCGGAGCCCGCCTTTGAGCCTCTACTCACAGGGCCTGAGCGTCTCCAGGGATCGGTTCTCCGTGTGTGTCAGAGCTGGGCCACCTCTCGTTGTGGCATCTGGGTCATGGAAGGATCCAGGCTTCTATCAGTGGGGTCTAGGCCTCTGTTTATAACTGTGACTCAAATCCGTCCTGACTGTGTGGCCCATCACAGTGAGACATAGCTTTCACGATTGCAAAACAGTGAACACACACACACACTTTCACATAACATGGAAACAAGGATTTTCATGAAACAAAGGATACATTCTGATATGTTTCTTCTGTTTATTCTTAAAGAAAAAACTTGAATGCAGCAAACAGCTGGTTGGGAGCCATAAGATTGATTTCTGGATCCCACTACCCGCAGTGGGTCTCCAGCCGGTTCGGAACACCGGCGTTGGGGCCTGGGTGGCCAGCGGCTCCTCTCGGCAGGTGGCGGGCTCGTGGCGGCTGGGCTCTCCCTGCAGGCTGGTCCTCTCCCTCCGCGAGGGCCTTAGGACTCCTCTCCTCGCCTGCAGGCTCGGCTTCCTTGCCCTCCGACCCTGGGGCTTGCCGACACACTGCTGGCTGCCATGTTTCCCCAGGGCCACTGAGCTCAGGCCCCTGGGGGCTCTCTGAATGTGGTTCCTCACTCCTCCCCCCGGGGGCAGAGGGAGCACTCAGGCTGTGTGGCCCAAGGACTCCCGGGACACTGGGTGGCAACCGCAGGGCTGAGCCGCGTTCAGTGAGTGATGGCGGCCAGGGCCTTGGGAGGACGGGAGGCCGGGAGAGGAGAGGGCAGGGATAAATAATTAATTAAACAAACAAACAAGGAGGGCGGAAGGGACACACGTGTGAGCGGGAGGAGCCGCCGCCGGCTCTAGGCATGAAATATTCACAGGTTGTGCGCCTCGCACGGGCTCGCATGTGACCCCGTCCGTCCGTGCGGGCGGGCAGGCGGCTGGCGTGGCCCGAACAGGGAGACCTGGGGGTCCCCGAGGAGGGCAGCGCGTGGGCCCGGGGCCGTGTGGCGCCCTCACGTCCATGTGTTGACCTGGAGCTGTACCCAGGACGCAGGGAGCAGGGCGCTGTGAGGCGTGGCCGGGGACGCAGGCCCTGCTGGGTGGGGGCGCTCGGGGTGTCGCTCCCTCCCATCCTAGTCATGCCCTGATCCCTCTAATGAGCCTGGCAAGCGGAGCCGCCTGCAGCGGGGAGGCATGCTGGGGTGTTCCACTGGGGGTGCGTGTGACTCCTCCGAGCGTGCTCAGGACAAGCGGAGGGGGAGGCGGGCGGCCGAGCCGTGAACGGGATGGGCCTGGGTCCGAATTCCAGGTCTGCCGCTCGCTGGCTGTGCGCGTTCCTTCGCCCCATCTCTCGAGGGGTGGGGGGGTAGTGAGACCCGCCCTCGGGGAGCTGGTTGGTGTGAGGATTTGGACCCCCCTGTCTGGGAAGCACGTAGCACAGCGCGTAGGACTCAGAGGGGTCTGATGCCTGGGGCCCCCTCGTTATTGCCAGAAGGTTCTCTCCTGCTATCTGCCGCCCAGACTGGCCCCCGACTCTCGACTCTCGTTCCCATTTCCTGTCCCCTGTCACCAGCCTGCTCTGACAGACATCTGATGGCAGACGTGGCCTAGGGCCTGGGGAACAGGGACAGGTGGGAAGAGCTCAGATGGCATCAGGCAGAGGAGACGTTACAGCCCCACACGAGGTCCCCACCCTTGACAGTGTGGAAGAAGGGGGTCCCCCACCTTGGAACCTCTCCTTAACCCCTAAAATTCTCCCTTCACCCAGCCTCTCTTCTCTTCCCGACCACCTAAATTTCGCTTTCTAGCAAGCGGCTGTAAGGAGACAGAGGGAGTTGGGGTGGACGTCTCTGAGGATGGGGACGGTCACATCTCCTTGTTCCCCTTGCCACACCTGTCTTCACTGCCGGAGCTCTGGACCCTGCCCGCCGCCTAGCAGTTGAGGACCTCGCTGGCCAAGATAGCTGTGTCTGGGAAAAACCCAGAGAAATGACCCCCCGAGGGGGTCAGGCGAACCCAGGCCGGAGAGAGCCACGGAGGGTCAGGGTGGAGGACGCGGGGCCGCCCAGCAGGTCCCAGCATTACCCAGCCCTGTCCTGTCCTCTGGAAAGGACCTGCTCCCTGCCTCCCTGCGGGAGAGCAGCAGACAGGTCTGAGCCGGCCTGCTCCTCCGCAGACAGCGGGCTGGGGGAGGGGGCCCAGAACCTGGTGGGGCGTGCTGGCTGGAACCCCCACGGCCCCCCTGGGGATCCAGGGGCACAGACACGGTGGCCTGGGCACACCCTGCCCTAGCCTGGGGGCCCGGCCCTTAGCCTCCCTTGGGAAGCCCGCTGCCCCTTGGGAAACCAAGGGTCTGGGCCCCCAGGTGTGAAGATGGCGCCTGCCCACCCCTTCCCAAAGAGCCAACATCAGTCCTCCAGTTTCCCTCCCCTGGGCTGGGCAGGTTCAGGCTAATCTGTGCAAGAGCTTCACAGCAAACATCGATCTGCAATGAAACCACAACGCGTTCAGGAGGAGAAGGGATTCCAGACACGGCGAGATCCAGATCACACGTGGGCACGCTCACACACTCACACACACATGCACAGAGGCAGGACGGACAGCCCTGGGAGGGAGGGCCCCAGCCGCCCCGAAAACACAGCTCAGCATGAACCCACACTGAGTCAAACACACACCCCCTCCCTGCCATAAAGTGTGTCCTTCCAAACCCAAGCCTCTTCCGATGGCCTATTTCCCGGTGTCCCCATAGCGCTCTGTCCGTGGCTCTATAATAGCATTTGCACTTGGCATTGTAATTATTCGTTGGCCAGTGTGTCTTCTTGAGTAATCTGGAGATTTCTTAAGGGAAGGGATCCTGTCTTATGCAAGTGTTATCCCAGCTCCCAGCATGCGGCCTGGTATTTAGCTAGTGGGAGTAGGTGAGGGGCTTAATAGGTAGGTGATTATTGAATTGAAGAATGAAAGAAGAAATGCCTCCGGACAGGCCCCTCCCCCAGAGGCACACAGAGGACACCAAGCGCCTGTCAGTCCCGCCTCTGCCCCCCCCCCACTCATCCCGGGTCCCCCGAACTGCTTGTCAGCTTCCTCCAAGGGCCCCCCACCTTTCTCCCTCTCTGCTCAGTGTGAGACCGTGAATTTGAGTTCCGCCTGAGGGCTGGCTGGCAAGGTAAGGGTTAACGACACCTCATTAGGGCTTAATTGGAGGACAGAAGCTGCCCTGGCACCAGACAGGTGGGCAGGCCTGCCCCTCGCTGGAAGCAGGCATCCCGGTTCCAGCACCCTGCCAGGCGAGTGTGGGTAATTTGGCCCTGGAGACCCTCAGCTCAGCCCAGGGCACCTCCTTGCACCATTCGCTTTGCCAATTGAGTCTCTCGGCAGGACGGACCGGCCCTCCCCATCTGTCACCAAATATCCAGAAGGGGAGGCCCACTTCTCATCTTTTCTCCCTTGGCTGGGCTGCCCGCTCCCCCCTCCCACACCAGGAGACGCTGGAGGCTGGGGGGAGGGTGGGGGGAGGAACTGGACCACTGAGGAGGGAGAGATTCCGCTGAGGGACAGACTCGGGACACAGACAGCGACAGGGCTGGGGACGTGGAGATGTCTGCCCAATTTGACCTTAAATGAAGAGAATGCAAATGAGATGCAGACGATATGCTGATGAGCGCAAGGATCTCGGCGTTAACATTCCAGGCCGGCGCCTGCAGCTGGGCATCCGGGACCCCGAGGCTGCGGCCCGCACTCCCCTCCCAGCCTTCCTGGGTTAAGTGGCACTGACCATCACTTTGAGAGAGAAAAAGTACCCCAGGAAAGATGAGAGCTTGCTTGGTAAGGCCTAGGGATGCAGGAGCGGGGAGGCCTCCCCGCCCCCAATCCAAGTACCACCCAAGCAAGCTGCCTCAGGAGTTCAAGCGCCCACCACGCCCCAGGTTACGCTTGGAACGCGCCGTCGGTTGCCATGGGGACCCCCTCCCCACGTCCAGGCTTGAACCAATGAGCATCACCGCAGATGACCTCATGCCCCGGGTCCCCGAATTCTATTCTATTGGAAGCCAGAGTGCCCTCTCCCACTGCGTCACGGCTGGGGATCCCCCGACGGCGCCCCGACGGGGCGACGGAAAGAAGGGTGTGCTAGGAGCTCACATTCGCTGAACGAGTGACTAAGGGAAGGAAGGAATTAATGAAAGAGGAGGAAAAAGGGAGGCGGCACATAAAAAGACTGAGACTTCAGGGTTTCGCCTCTGAAGGAGGGTGCGCTTCGCCACCCCAGATCGTGAGGGGCACGATGGGGTCGCAGAGACCCCGAATCCCAGGCCAGCGAGATCGAGGGGGGCAAAGACAGGGGCGTTCCCGCATCCGTCTGAGAGAGGCTGGGCAGGCCCAGCGATGCGAGGACCCCACCCTCGGCCGTCTAGCGCCGCTGAGTTTAGGGGAGATCGGCGACGCCCCAAAACTTGCAGGCCTGCCCAAGCCTCCTGGGACCGCGCCCCGGAACATGCCTGGAGGACTTCCCATGGGTAGGTAGGGCCCTGTCGGGGAAGCCCGGCCCAGCGCCCTCAGCCCATCTCGGCCCCCGCGGCGGCCCCGGCCCTCTCTTGGCAGGGGGCGCGCCCCGGGACTGGACCAGCGGTCCGAGCAGGGCCCAGGCTGAGCGGAGGGTGCGGGGAGGGAGGGCCGGCTCGGCTCGAGGCCTGCGGCCGGCGGGCCCCCCCCCCCCCGTCCGGCGTGCGGCTGCAGACGTGTCCGCCCTCGCACCTGCGGGCGGCCGGGCGGCCGGCGGGGGCGGGGCCGTGTCGGACGCGCGCGGCCCGCGGACGGAGGGCTCGCGGCCCGGCTCCCGCAGCGCGGGCCCGGCTCGGCTCTTCCGCACATGCGTTCTCACCCGCGGCGGGTCCGCGCGCGGCCCCGACTCGGGAGCGAGCGCGCCTGGCCCGGTCGGCCCAGAGGGGGTGTCTGGGCCCGCTGGGAGCGGGGTGAGACCCCCCCACAGTCCTCAGCGCAGGGGGTAGGGGCTGCCAGCCAGTCGCCCCCGCCGGCCCCGCCTACGGTGTCCCTGGCGAAGGGAGGAGGTGGCAGTACAATTGGTTCCCATGGCGACGTGTAGACAAGCTGCGGATGACAGTAGAGATGGAACTCGAACCCAGGACCGGAAGACCCGGCCCATAGCTCATCCTTCGGCTCAGACGCCACGCCTTCCGCGCTCCGGCCCCTCCCCCCGCGCCCCCACCCCGCCCCCCGCCGGAGATCGTCTCGGGTGACGGCCTGACACACGCAGGCACACGCACCCACCCACAGGCAGGGCATCTGACAGTGGCCTCGGATGGGGGAAGGGGTCGACTCGCGTCCACCCCAGGCTCAGCCAGAGCAGTGGAATTAACAGAGCCTGACCTAGGTGCGCCAGGGGTGGGGGACCAGGTCGCCGTCGCCGGCATTTCGGCCTGTCGGGCTCTGGACCCCCCAGCACCCTCCGCGCAGCGCCCCGCCCCCCACCGCCGCGTTCACACGCCGCCTCTCGCTGCCGCAGCCGCCGAGCTAATCAGCACAACATCCACCTATCGACCGTGGGCTGGTTGCCAGGCGGGCCGGCACCGTGCCCGCGGCGGCTGCGGGGCACCGGGCGGGCAGAGCACAGCTGCGGGGGAGGGGGCATCCCTGCCCCCGGCTCCGCCCAGGGCACCGTACGGAGAGATGGCCCGGTTGGGCTGTGGGAGTGGGGGGGATGACAGCCTGGCCTGCCAGGGGTGGGAGACACGTGTGGGGCTGAGAGCAAAGGGGGCCCCCCCTCCTCTGCCCCACCCCCTCCTCCTTATAAAAGCGGAGAACAAAGAGGCCGCTGGGGAAGGAGGCTTTGATCTGACCCCACCTTCCGGTTCCAGCCAGGCCGGGCACCGCCCAGACTGCCCTTGGGAGGAGGGACCCAGGAATCCCAGGGACCCAGGTATCCTGCAGCCCAGGTGCTGCCTTTCCAGTGGCCTCCTCCGTGCCACCGCGGCTTGGGCAGTGCCCCAAGTGGGTGGGCTGCCAGGGCGTCGGCCCCTCCTCAGCACAGGAAGCCAGCTAGGCCGGTGGGAGAGGGTGCCAAGCTGCACAGCTGCTGCTGGCGCCCAGGCCACACGGCCCAGAGGGGTGCCCGCCGAGGCCTGGCAGGGACGGCCTGGGCACAGCTGGCAGGGGGGTCAGGCCGAGCCAAGCCGAGAGCAGAGGCCGCAGGGAGTCCTGGAGCGCGGGACGCAGCCGGAGGGCAGCCGGTCGGCAAGAGCAATGCAAAGATGGGTGCTTTATTGAGAGTATGATCCAGACACTTATAAAAATACAAATGGGTATGAAAGGGCCTCGTGGCCAGTCTGTCTTCACAGAAGATGAATGAGTGACGCCCTGGGCGGGAAAGCTCTGCGGCCCCAGGGGGCTGGAGGCGCCAACCCCACCGGCTCCCGGCCTTCCTGGGGGATGGGCCGCCCGGGGGAAACCCTGTGTTTGTCCCCGGCTGGGCCCCCGGTTCCCGGGGCTGTCTGCAGCATCCTGTAGGGCGTCTTCCGCCTGGGACAAGGGGCCAGCAGCTGCGAGGGCCAGCCCCGGTCCACTGGCCTCCTCCACCGCTCCAGCATCTTGTCGGTCTGACTCGGCGCTCCCAGCTCTGGGGGCGGGGCTCCTCCTCCCCAGAGTCTTGGGGGGCGCGGGGTCCCAGGGCGGCAGGAAGGGTCCACTTGGCTCAGAGAACTCGCAGGAGACGCAGGATGGGGAACAGCAGCAGCAGCAGGAGACAGAGGGGGCTGGGAGGACCCCCGCCTTGCCACCCCGACGTGCCACCCTCTCCGGGGCTCCCCACAGGATGGGCTGACTCAGACTCTGCGGGGGGGGGGGAGTGCTGATGGGTCCTCTGTTCCGGCAGCCTCCGTCCTCCCCATCTGCCGTTCACCCCAGGGTCCCAAACCAGCCACTCCCTTCCCACAATTCACCACCCCATCCTCTCCGAGCCCCAACTTCCGAGTCTGCCCAGATTGCCCCTCGAGGCCACCAGTTCGGCCAAGGCCTTTGAGGGCCTTGTCCCTGTATGTGTCCTTCTACGGGCCCAGCACGCGGGGCTGCAGTGGACGCTCCCACCGGCTCAGCCGGGGAGAAGGAGCCACAGCGTACAGCCCCGCCTGAACCCCTCAGAGTCCCTGCTCCCAGAGTCTCCCCAGGCCTCCCCCTTTCCCGAGGGCCCCCGAGCGCTGGAGGAGCTGCGCCCCGTGCCCACTTACGGCTCTCCTTGCAGCACACGGACAGCTGGAGCCTCAGGCACTGGCCGGCGCTGCCCGGGGTGGGCACGGCTGCGGTGGGGAGGGAGGGGTCAGCACAGACCGCTTGGCGGATTCTGTTTCCGGCCCAGCTCCCCGGAGAGCTGCTTCCCTTCGGGCTGGATCCAGACGCCAGGCCCCGTGCGTGGCCCTCCTCATGCCCTCGCCCCCGCTCCTAGCGCCCCTAACTCCCTTCTCCTCTCTGCAGACTCACCCCAGACGTAGAGAGTGAGCCCCGGACTCGGCCTGCCCCGCTCCCTGGCCACGGCCCCGTGCCCCCCGGGCCCGGCCTCCGCTCCCGGTGCCATCCCTGGCCCTCCCCTCCGGCTCTCGGCTGTGACTGGTGGTGGCAGCAGCAGGGGCCCCACGCCCCCCAGCCCCCCAGGAGGGCGCCATGGTCCCTGTCACTCACAGATGTAGTAGTATGTCTCTCCGGGTAAGAACTCGAAGCCCAGGGAGAAGGGCGTGAAGCGCTGGATCTTCTCTGAGAACTTAACGGGGCCGAAGGGGGCGAAGGGGCGGGTGCACTCCCAGCGCTTGAAGGTGTGCAGGCCCTGCGCCCGGCAGGCCTCGTAGCCCGGCCGGTCCACCATGTACAAGGAGAAGGTCTCGGGGCCCGCGGGGGGCGCCGGCCCGTCATAGTGCGGGCAGAAGATGTTCAGGAAGTCGTTGATGCTCACCTCCAACACCGCGTCTCCCCGGAGCAGCCTGTGGGCACGAGGGGGGCCGTGAGCTGAGGGCGACAGGGCCCAGCTCCCCCGGGGCAAGGCCCCTGCCGGCCTCTCCCTGCCCTCTGCGGAGGGGGAGCAGCTCAGCCCGGCCCGAGCTCCCCAGACCGAGGGCTCTTGAGAGACCAGGGGAATGTGAAATATGGATGGGGCGACAGGTTCAGAGAGGTTAACCCCGGGGCTCAGACGTGAGAAGGCCTCTTGCCACACCCCGCCCTTTGGGTGGGAGCTGCCACCTATCTCTGTGGGCCCAGCAACCGTGCAGGGCCTGGCACAACCACGCTTGGTCCACGTTGGGTGATGGCCGTTGGAGGAAGCGGGGGCAGAGGCCAGGGGCAGAGCCCGGGGCCCCGGGGCAGTCCCCCTGTAGCTGAGGTGGAGCCTGGGGCAGCAGCCTCCTCAGAAGACGCAGAGACCTCAGCACACAGAGCAGGGGGGAGGTCACGGTGGGGGCCGCCTGGGGGAGCAGTGCAGGTGGGAGGAGCCGGGACAGGCTGCCCCCCCCACCCCGCACCCCAAGCATCAAATACAGCAGGAGCCACCTGCCCCCTACACACAGCCCGGCGTGACCCAGGAAAGGCCTCCCACTTGTCCCTCAGTGGGTGGTCCGTGGCCACCAGCGTTAGGAGTTCTGATCAGAAATGCAGATTCCCGGGTCCCGCTCAGACGCACTAGAAGCCAGACCTGTGTACGTTTTGTCCCACGGCCGCCTCAGTGCCTGGAAAAGTGTCCCGCGCAAGGACGGCCCTCAACAAACACCTGTGGGTCCAGTGAGTGAACCCACAAACCTCAGGGTCGGGGGCTCGGAACCTGGGCCTTTAACAAGCCCTCCAAGTGATTCAGAGGCAATGGCCTGGAGCAGAGAGAGGAATTCCTAGCCGGGCAGGAGGACAACAGCTCTGGTCACGGGTACGGCTGTCATGACCTGCCTGGGCTGCCTGCCCTCTCCAGGGGCTCTGTGGGCTCCCTGGGGGCAGAGTCTAGGTCTTTCTTCTCATCTCTCGAATCCCCACACCCTAGCACTGGTCCTGGTACACAGTGCGTGCTTGATAAATGTTAGCGAGTGAATAAATGCAGAGTCACAGATTGTCTCAAGTAGCAAATCAGAAAGGGAAACAGATGGGGAAAGCAGAGAGGCAGCGGGAATTGGGGAGCGGGATGGAAATAGTCGAAAATAAGGAGGTTCAAAGGCAGGCAGCTCCGGGAGGGAGGAAGAAATAATAATTTATCTCTGGACAGCCCTCTCCTCTTTCAAACGCATGACCTCAGCTCGCCCGCCTGATGTCCCAAGGCACTGGGTATTCTTAGCCCATTTTACAGATGAGATAACTGAGGTTAGAAAGGTCAACCAACTTGCCCAAAGGCGTTTCAGCAAGAAAGGCGGGGCCGAGGCTGGAGAGAAACAGAAGGGCCGATAGTGATGAGATGGAATCAGAGATGCGGGATGAGATCAGGAGAGGCAGAGCCGGAGGGGAGGCCGGGCGAGCCTGAGAAGGACCCACGCTCTTTCCCTGTACTAAGGCAGACACTAAGGCAGAGCCCCCCTTCCTCGCTCTCCGGTCCGTCGGCCCCAGTCGGGCCGGAGGGAGGGTGGGGATCACGGGAGCAGCGAGGGGGGCGGGGCTCGGGGCGCCGGCCCAGGCCCTCAGCTCCCGGCTCCGAGACCCCCTCCGAGCTGGGGTCCTCCGCCCGCCCCCCCAACACGTGCGGATAGGGGGAGACCCGGGGCGCGCCTCGTCCCTCCCCCTCCCCCGCCGGCTCAAACAAAGGAGCCCCGGCGCGCGGCCGGGCCCGGGCGGCGCCGCGCACAGAGCGAGAGTCGGGTGCGCGCCGCGCCTGGGCGCGCGCCGGCCCGGCTGGCCCCCCGCCGGCCCCCGGCCGACTCCGGCCCGGCTACCTGGGGTTGCTGGAGTTCCAGTACACGTTGTGGCGGAGGCCGGAGCCTCCTGGAAGAGGGCAGCCAAGCAGCGCGGCCCAGAGGACAGTCCACAGCAGGGGCAGCAGCCGCATCGCCCCCACGGTCCGGTCTGGTCCGGTCCGGCTCAACTCGGCCCGCTTTGCAGTCGCCGCGAGAAAGGTGCAGAGTGAAGAAGCGGGGAGTGCGGGAAAGGGGACTGTGTGCGGAGACCCGTAGGCCACGCCCCCGCCGAACTTTCCACCAATGGGAGCGCGCCTCTGCCTCTCCACTCAGCGCCAACTTCGATTAACCCCTTGGGCCCCGTGGCGCGCGCCAGGTTGGCCCAGCGGCCGCCGAGGCTGGACCGCGTCGCGAGGGGGCAGGCGGAGGGGCGTCTTCCCATACTCAGAAGGGTCCTAAGGAGGTCGTGTCTGCCTTAGTACAGGGGAGAAGGCCTTGTTAGAAGTTTGGAGCACACGCCCTTTACCCAGAAAGTAAAGTGAGGGCCGCGGCAGGACCCACGAAGCCTGTCCCGCCACCCTAGCACCTCGCTCCGTTCTCCTTGCACATCTAGGGATAGCGCGTGGGGGAGTCGGTGGGGGGGGGGAGGAACAAATCTCCTCCTGGGACACCCCTTCTCCCCTCCCCCGCGACCCTTCGGTGGCGAGCTTGATGCTCACCTTGGGGTTGGCGCCTGTCCCTCTCCTCCCCACACCCCTGCTCTGGGCTGGGGGCCCACGCGGCCCCCGTCCCGAAGACGAAGTAATGAGGTGGTTGCGGCTGGTACAAAGCACCTTTGTTCCCGAGCCCGCAGGTGGGGGCGGGGGAGGAGGCAGGTGCGAGGCCTCGGGATCGTGGGAGCCGCCGCCCCACTCCGCCCCGGCTCCGGGGCTCTGAGAACACCAGCCAGATCCACTTTTCCCAGCGGCCTGCCAGAGGGTGGGGATGGCGGGTCCAACAGCTTGGCCGCTGTGTGGATGGTGCCCCCAGGGCGTTGGGGGCGAGGGCTTGGCGACTGCGGAAGGCAGAAGGAGTACAACTGCCTTTGGTGCTGGATTGCTCTGAGCCATCCCAGGCTGGGCGGAAAGAAGCCGCGAGCATCCTGGGGACACACGCTGCCCTGTCCGCCCTGTCCCGTCTTCGTCTGAGGCGACAGCGTCTCCTGGCGGCCAGGCCTGGAACTGCAGCAGGGGCGACGCGGCCTTTCCTTTAGCGGACAACACTGAAGTGCGCTCCCAAGATCTCTCGTTTATTGCAACAGAGCAGAGAAAGGCTGTGCACCCCTCCCTCATCCAGGTCCGGCGCCCAGCCCCTCCCCAAGTCCCAGCTGCCACTCCGTGGGCGAGTTCCTAGGGTGCTGCTCCACAGCTCACGGCGGTGCCCGCCGTCTTAAGACACTGGTTCCTTGCTTCCAGGTTCGGGGTCCTTCTGTCATCGCGGGGGGGACTCCAGGGGGCAGGTCCGCTGCCTCTGTACGTCCTAAGTCCGGGTTGGAGGCAGCAGAACCCCAGGAGAGGTCAGAGGTAGAGCGAAGACGCGGCTGGGGGCGGAGGCGCAGGCCTGGAGTGTGGGAAGCCGAGAAAAAAAGGTCAAAGGTCTCCTTTCCCCAGACCGCTCACCTTGCCCACCCATCCTCAGCGCCCCTCCTTGCCCACCTGGAGGGGACCATTAGCGGCGGGATTCCAGCTCCTGGGCCAGACAGGTCACTTGAAGGGCGCCGGCCCTGGGGGTCCGCAGGCAGTGGTTTCCTTGGGGGTGGGGGCTTGGAAGGCCCCTGAGACTGAGGGAAGGGAGGGGGAGGGGTGGGGAGGGGGCGTTATGTTGGCCACCCCCAGGGACTGGTGCTGGGGAACACCACCTTCTGGGGGTGGGCCAGCACCAGAGGTCACCTCTGTCTCCAGACAAACCTGTCACCCGCTAGAGATTGCACAGGGCAATGTGTCCTCAGGCACAGAGGGGCAGCTCGCCCTGGGTGGGGGAAGAGGCTGTGCCCTTCTCTCCCTCCACTGTTACCTGTGGGCGCCTCACCACCGGGTCAGCCGGCAGAGGCTGGGTGGGGGGATTGGGTCGGCCAGCCAGCTCAGCCTGAACAGAGAGAGGGGCAGTGGCTGTGAGGGCACAGCGAGGGGCAGTGGGCATGCAGCGTTCTCGCGAGGGCTTCAAGTCAACATGCAGAATCAGCCAGCGGGCAGGAGAGAATGGGGACATGCGCGCAGGGCTGGGGGCATGACAGCAGATGCCTGGGGGAGGGAGTCACGGGTCACGTGGTGTCCCTGGCCGGCTGCAGTCCCGCCACTGACCACCAGATGGTGGTAGAGACCAAGGCAGGAGGCTCACCCTTTGCTGCTTCTGGGGCTCAGAGTGTCTGGTCCCCTAAAGAAGAGCACCACTGGCAGGGAACAGGGATGAGAGCTGCAGTTGGGCACCAAGCCTCCCGCCTGCCCTGGGCAGGGCCTGGCCCAGATTTACCTGGAGTCTCTTGGGCACAGGGTCGGGAGGCAGCGGCCTGGAGGGGGGTGCCGGAAAGCCAAGAGCACTAGCCTGTGAGAGAGCAGGCGGAGCAGAGGGGCACGGAGTGGGGTGGGGAGGGGGCAGAGGCAGATGTGGGCAGAGAGGGGTCAGTGCCCAGGGAGCGCAGTGGCGGCTGTGCACGCGGGCACTCGGTCGCTCACAGAGGGGGTGACAGTGCCGGAGTGGACATGCGGGCCACCTCCACACACAGGCTCCTGCCAGCAGGTGCAGAGGGCGCGGGGCGCTCACCAGGTCCTGGCATGCTGAAGGCCGTTCTGGGGCCTACCCCCTTCCCCTCCAGGGGCCGCTGCCGGAGCGGAGCTAGACCCACCTCTCCAAGCCACCAGCTTAGCCAGCTCAGAGAGCTCAGCAGGCCCCCCTTGGTGACTGCCCGCCCGCCCCACCCCGGGCTGGACCGGCTTCTCAGCCTGCAGCCAGGGGCGGAGGGGGGAGCGGGCCCTGCCTCCTCTGACTGACTCCAGGGCCATGTGAGGCTATTTCTGAGTCCAGAGCTTTCCGTACCCCCGACCCGGGGCCCAAGCTGGATGCCCAGCCAAGGTGGGCCATCTCTCCTCTGGCATCTAAGCACTCACCTTGGCACCTGGCATCAGCAGGATCCTCTGTGGGGGTCCCGGGCGTTCTGGGGGACCAGACTGGGCTGCCCTGAGCATGGAGAAAGGCCAGGTGGGAGGGGGCCCAGCCTCCACCCACACGCACCCCTGGAGCTGGGGTAACCCTCTGTGGCCGGCGCTTGGAGAGCAGCGTGAGGGGCCTAGAGCCACTCAGGGGCGGGAAGGGCAGCAGACCAGCCTGAGGGAGGGCCACACTGCCCCAGCACCGGGGCTCCCTGGGGGGCGTGGCCCCAGCATCCCAGCGCCCCACGTGGGTCTATTACATGTAGGTGGAAAGTTCCAGGGCGGGCGGAGGGGAGGGAGGCGGCGGGGCCGCAGAGGGGGTGGGGGGCTGTAGGGGGAGCTGGCCGCAGGGAGGCGGGAACCTGTATTGGCAGCTGGGTCCCTTGAGCTGACAGAGTCGCTGGCGCAGGCGGGCGCGGTGCCAGTAGCTGGCACCGAGCAGCACGAGAATCAGCAGCAGCAGGAAGCCGACGGGCAGCCCTGTGGCCAGCGGGCTGGTGGCTGCGGGGTGAAGGCCGTGTCGACGGGTGGGCAGGGCTGAGACCCCCGCTCCCAGGACGAGGTGGGGGCAGGGAGAGGGGTCACGTGCTCAGAGAGGGCGAGGGGGTCGGGGTCACAGGGAGCCAGCGGTGAGGGGGAGTTGGAAAAAGTGGGGGATGAAGGATGAGCCTCTGCCCTCCCAGCCGCCCCGCCCCAGGCTGGCTACCTGTGGCCCGGGTGCTGCAGTCGGGGGGTGCCCAGCCGTCCTCACAGCGGCAGTGCCGCTCACTGTCGCAGACCTGGGGGGCACAGGTGGAGCACTGAGGGGCTCTGTGCTCGGGGACGTGCCTCTTGCCCCTGGCCTCTGAGGACCCCAAGTGTCCACGACCGGAAGTGTGCTGGGGTAACAGGGCACGGAGAGCGGGCCTCTCCGCCAGGAGTTAGGGCGAGCTACCCCCGCGAGCGCCCCCTCCGTGCTGGGTGCACCCCGGGAAGTGGGCGCGATCCTTACGCCCACTGGCCAGATGGGGACGCTGACCTCAGAGGGGTTAGTGAGCTGCCCCGGGCCATGGGGCAAGGGTTGGGACTGCCTGTGGGGCCCGTCCCTGCCCCCCCCCAGGCTCCCCGCTCCCTTCCACCGCCCCGGCTCAGCTTACCCCATGCCCATGGCATTTGCTCCGACACTCCTGTGCTCCCAGGAGGCCCACAGACTGGCACCGATGGTCCACGCACACCTGTCCAACGGGGAAGCAGAGCAAAGGTCACGCCATCGCCAACACAGCTGCGGCCGCACCCTGCTCTTACAGATGGGGAAACTGAGGCTCCTGGGACAATGGGACTTTGCTCAGTGGCAAGTAGGGATGTGAACTCCCCTTGGAGTCCGAGCCTCTGACGCCGGGGGCCTGTGAGACAGGGCATCACTGGCCGAGGTCGGGATGTCCCTCCCCCCCCGCCCACAGCCGTGCCCACAGGGCGGCTCACCAGGCCAGGGCCGCAGGCCGTGCCGGGCAGAGCGAGGAGGGGCTGGGCCACGTCGCTGCCCAGGTCCAGGTGGACCCAGCTGCAGTTGAGCTGGGTCCCGTTGGCTTCCAGGGTCTCCCAGTGCACAGCCCGGACTGAGCCCAGCAGAGGCTGGGCTGTGCCCCGCTGGCACTGGAGCTGCCCGCAGATGGCATCTCTGGGGGGAGGGGGAGGCACAGGGTCAGTGGGGGTACGGCTAAGGGCTCCGCAGACCCAGGGCAGCGGCCCTCCCCTCACGTACCTTGGGGCACAGGGCACGTAGCTGCCCATAGGGCTGCGCCCACAGCTCCCAAAGGCGTCCCCCTGGGTGTTGGCAGCGAGGAGGCAGAGCGGGGAGGCGGGCTGAGCCCCAGGCCCCCAGAGAGCCTGGCACTGCTGGGTGTAGGAGGCGCAGCGGCCTTGTACGCACACCGCCTGTCCGCCGGCACACAGCTCGCCATCCCCTAGACTGACATCCGCAGGGCACTGCGAGCTGTCCCCTGAGCAGAACTCGGCCAGGTCACAGTCACCTCTGGCTGGACGGCACTCCCAGCCAGCCGGGCGCAGCTGTGGAGGGCGGGCGAGCATGAGTGTGGGTGCCGGGCCGATCCAGCCGGGCCCTGGGTATCAGAACGACCCTTTCCACTCCGGCCCCCGGCAGGTGAGCTCCAGGAGGCCAGACCGGTCGGTGCCCACCTGGCAGTTCTGACAGCAGGGGCCATCGGACGCACACTGTGCCCCGGGCCTCAGCTGGCAGGTGAGGCGATCACAGCAGGGATCTGAGCAGTCCTGTGGGCCAGGGTGCAGAGGGGCCAAGCATCAGGGCAGGCTGGCCCGAGAGCCCACCCCGGGCCCTCCTCCCAGAGCCCGAGCCCAGAAGGGTACCCCAGGGGGGCCCGGGGACGCTTTGAGAGGGCAGGGAGCCAGGGTGCGGGGTGGAGTGGGCGGGGCTCACCTCTGGACGAGTGGGAGGGGCTCACCTCTGGGAAGCCGCAGGCCGCAGGCTGGCCCGGCTCCGCCATCACGGTTCTGAAGATGGTGGCCTTGGAGGGCAGGTCGGGCAGCCGTTCGAAGAGGCAGCTGCCCATCCCTCCCAGCAGGGCCTTCTCCAGGGCCTGCCGGCTGCAGTTGCTGAAGTTCAGGCCTGACAGGAAGCTGGGGAGGGCGGCAAGGACAGCTGGGGCTGTGGACCGCTCCCCGCCCCCGCCCCGCCTGTCCCCTCTGCACACCCTGCGGCTACTCACTCTGTGGAGCCGTCCATAATGCAGCTCTTGGCGGGGGCTGGACCTGGACAGGGGCAGCGGTTCCCAGGCGAGTCGTGGTCCAGGCCCAGGCTGTGGCCCAACTCATGGGCGATGGAGGAGGCGACGCCCAGGATGCTCGTGGAGTGGTCCTGTGGGGGCGGGGAGCTGTGGTCCAGTGCAGGCCGAACTGCACCTGTGCTCTGCCCCGGGACCCCCTGGGCACCCAGCGGCCACCGCCTCCCTCCTCAACTGCTTCTGGAGGAGAGCCCAGGCCTGGGGGGCAGGAAACCTGGGTTCCGTCTTAGCTCCGCCCCCCTCCCTCACTGTGTGGCCCTGGGAGGTGACCTCTGTCCTTTGGGCCTCAGCTGCCCCCCCCAAGGGGACGACCCCCCAGGCGAGGGCAGTCCACCGACAAGCTGGCCATTTAGTGAGGTGCCCGCTTCGTGGGGGTTCAGCGAGCGAATGGTACCCTGGCTGGGAGGAGCCCCCCGGGACTGAGGGAGAGACCTGGAAGTAACTCACCATGTTCACACCCCCTGAGTAGTCGGGAGAACAGATGGAGTTCTGGATGGCCATGCCCACGGCGGGCCCAGAGAACGAAGTAGCACTGAGGGACAGAGGTCAAGGTCACGCCCCCAGGCCAGGGTGGCCAGAGCTTCGGGGGCCTCTGGGAGGGAGCTGGGGAGTGACACTGGCCAGGCCAGGGCAGAGCCGGTGCCGCCGACAGCCTGGGGCTCTTACGTCACCAGCTGGGCACTGTCGTGGGGCAGACGGGGCAGCAGGTTGGCCCGGCGCCAGCGGAGGAAGTTGTGCAAGGTGACACCTGGGTCTCGGCTTATCTCGATCTGGTCGTGCTGGGTCCACGCCTCCAGGCCCACCAGCGCCACGCGCACGTTCAAGGGCCGGAAGAACTGAGAAAGAACGGGGGCTCAGGGCAGGGGTTCCCATGGCTGGGGCGGGGGGCTGTTGGGGTGCCTCTCAGCCCGACACTCACTGTGTCCAGGAGGAGGGCCACCTCCAGCGTGCGGTTCACCAGGTGCTGTAAGTCCGGGTACCGCTGCACCTGTGGGTTAAGAGGTGGCCGTGAAAGCTGGCGGGACAGGCGGGGTCGGAGGCGGGGGGGACACGCAGGGCCCCGCGAGCTCACCTCCGAGTGATCGGCCACAATTACCAGCTCGATAATCTTGGTCTCTGTCACCACGTCCCGCCTCCACTGTGGAAAGAAGCGCCATCAGGCATGCTGGCCGCGCACCGCCAGCAGCCGCGTAGGGCTGAGCGACCCGTGTCCGCTCCCGCCCTGCGGTCAGACAGAGGCACCTGGAGAGCCCCTTGACAGACGGGCCACCGGGAGCCTGGGAGGCCAAGGACTCGCCCCAGAGTAGGTCACGAAGCTGGGGACGGAGCCTCACTTTTCTGGCTCCAAATTCAGAGCTTTATCCAAATTAAAAAAATAACGAGAACAGCCAACGCCATCATATACTTACCATGTGCCAGGCACAGTTCTAAGCGCTTTACCTACACACGAGTCACTTAATCCTCCCAGCAGCCCATGCGGCAGGCAGCTTTACTATCCCCATTTCACAAGTCAGGACGCTGGGTTCTATGGCTCTGTGGCCCATGTGTTACGTAGCCAAGTGTGCTGTCTACACATGGGATCACGGGACCCAAGGATTTGGGTCTAGGACACTCATCTGAGTCCCGGATGTACCACTTATTAGCTGACCGGCTTTGGCACCGCGGCCTCTCAGGGTGGAGCGGCCCAGCGCCCGCCTCCCCGGGCCGCTGGGGATGCTGAATGCCTGGCACGTGTCAATCGCTGCATCGGCAGGAGCTGTCGTCACCGTGAACGAAGCTCTGAGGGTCCCAGAGCAGCCCGCCCGCTGCTCCCCCTCACCCGGCGGCCGTGTCGCTGTCCCAGGGGGCGCTCTGACGACGGAGCCTCGCGGGGCGCCGGTTCCCGCCGGCTCAGGGCGCACGCGTGGACTGGCGGGAGGAGGTCTTGGACCCGGGAGACGGTGGGAGGGCCCTGAAGGTCCCCAGGCCCCATCTCCAGGACGTAGCTTTTCTCTGGGGACAGGATCACCAAGCCCCTAGGGGAAGATGCAGGAAGCCAGAGACTTTTCAGCTCCGCGCCTCACGCGCCGCCGCGCCCCACCTCCGCGGGGTCCGCCCCCCGTACCTGAGGCCGGAGCAGGTGCAGACCGAGGCCCAGGAGTCCACGCGGCCCTGCACGGCTCCCTGGTGGCAGCAGTCCTCCCAGGGCACAGAAACATAGCGCCGCTCGAGGGACAGCCCAGGGTTTGGGGTCCCCCGTTGGGGAGGAAAGGCCCCGTCCCCCCACATCCTCTAGGGACAGCGCCCTTGGGTTGCCTCCTCCCTCCCTTCAGGCCAGAAACAGGGCACAGGCCGGTGGCACTCACCAGAGTGTGTCCCTCACTGACCACGCGGGTGCCATCAGGCTGGTACCACACCAGGGCCGGGCGGCCTGGGACGAGCTCTCTGTGGAGGACAAGGAGGGTGGTATCAGCTGCCTCCCAGGGTGGCACAGTGACAGCCCCAGGCCTGGAGGTGGTAGAGGGGTGGCAGGGGGTGGGGCAGGAAATCCCTCGACCTTCCTGTTCTTCCAGAGTCAGCAGAGGGTGATGGCTGGGCCACCTACCCTGCCCGGCACCTGGCTTCCAACCAGCGTTCCCACACATTAGCTACGCGACCTTGGCAAGGTGGTTTTCGTGTTTTATTTTTTTATTTTTTTAATTTTTTTAAGAGTTTATTTGAGCCAAACTGATGACATTCGCCAGGGAGCCGGAAGTCAGATGTTCCCTTGGGCACGTTATCTAACCTCTCTGTGCCTTGATTTCTTCATTTATAAAACGAGGACAATAGTAGCAACCGCTGCCTCCCTTCTGGGTTGCCGTGAGCACCAGATGAATCCGGGCACTGAGTGTCGCTAGCCATGTAATTATTGTCATTACGACTGTCGTTATTACCCGTTCCGTGGCAGCTCCAGGATGTGACTCTCACCATCCAACTCCAATTTGATCCGCAAAGGCTCGGGCACATTGGTCTGTGGGCACCAGAGGGCACGTCACCTCCCTGATCCTGCCCCGAATCCCGACCCTCCCCAACCAGAAAACGTCAGGCCCTTAGGAGAGCACCAGAATTAGATCACTGGTGGGGGGTTCGGGAGGGAGGGGCCAGGAAGCCCCGCCTGGCCTGGGGCATTGTTCTGGGGGGAGGCGCGGGGAGGTCAAGGAAGGTATCTGAGCCGCCCCCTCGGCTTCCTGCCCAGAGAGGAAGCATCCTGGAGGACCCAGTGCAGGCCCCAGCCCTTCCTCTGACTCAGCTCTAGAATTTGGGAGGGGGCCTTCAGTGGGACCTCAGCTCCCCACTGCGAAAGCCGACGGCACAGACCGAGAAAGCAAGCTTGGCCTCCGCGTCTCCCAGCGGAGATGGATGGGCTGGCTGGGGCTCAGGCAGACAGACGTGTGTCGAGGGGAGAGGGGGATCCATGAAGCCAGGTGTCGGGGTGCGGTGGGAGAGGCAGCCGGACCTGGGGTGGCCGTGCCACAGGGAGGTCCGCTACTCAGCTGCTCCTCGGCCAAGCTCGGCCTTGAGACACCTGGCTGGGGGCTGTGGGGGGTGGCAGGAGCATGTTTCTTTATTTGAGGGGAGAGGGGGTCTCACCTGAAGCACCTCTGTCAGGCGGAGTGGGAGGCCGTCCTGAAGGGCCTGGGCCCTCGCTGGCCTGGCCTTCTCCTCGGTGCCACCTGAGGGACCCCCAAGACACCCCAAGATGATGCTCAGAGAATCAGCACCAAGGCTGGGGGTGGCTGGTGCCCTCTGACCCACCTTCTGACCCACCTGAGTCCCGCATTGCATGCTGGGACTTAAAGGCGAATACTAAGGGCTGGGGGCTTCTCTCCAGTATTTTGCTTTCAGCCCAGCGACCAGAGCTTCCCCGAAAAAAAGGAAGTCCAGCTTGCCCAACCTGTGGCCCCTCCCTGTCCCTCTCAGGCCAATCCTAGGCTCCTGTAGGGACCCTCCCCACTTTCTACTCCCACCCAGCCCCCCCCCACCAGGAACGCCCCCTCTGAGGACAGGGCGAAGCCGCGTGGCCCGGGGCCCACTCACCCGCCCTTTCCTCACATCGGAGATGCTGGGAACGCCCGTTTCTGGGTGAGCAGTGCAAACACCCCCCTCCCTAAACACCTCTGTGCCCAGTCCGACACACCCGCTCCCCACAGCCTCCGCTTCCTCCGCGAGCCGCCCCCCACAATGGCCCTCTCTCCTCCGGACACCCCACCCGCGCCTGCCCTCTCGGCCCCCGGCCCAAGACAGCAGCGGGAAGTGAAAGTCCAAGGAGGAGTCGGTGTCCAGCCTCTTTCCTGCCGAATTCTCCCCTCTCTCGGCGTCTCCCCGGCCCCTCCCGCTCAGCTCGGTTTCTGGGGGCCTCCGCACCCGGGAGGGGGGCCTGACCGCTCAGGCCCGGGAGGAGGGCCGGGAAGCATCCCCTTCGCCGAACCCTGAGCCGGGTCCACTCAGTTAGGCCCCTGAGAAGCGAGACGTCAGTCTCGGGGGGTGGCGACCCTCTCCCGCGAGCCTTCGGGAATGGGGCGCCGCGCTAGGCCTCCTCGGTGCCCGGTACCGGAGCCTTGAAGTGTCCCCGGGGACGACGCCGAGGATGACACTTCCTTCCGTCTCCACCCCGGTCGCCGGGCCCACGGCCCAAGACAGCAGACCAGGGCGGGCCGCGCTCTGGTTGGGGTCTCCCAGGATCTTCCGACCCCAGCACCCCAATGCCTCCCGACTTCCCTGCGCCTCCTCCCAGTCCTCCCCCGCCGGCTCCCGGCCAGGCACTCACCTGCATCTGGGAGCGGCCGGGAGGGCAGAGGGCTGCCGGCGCCCAGGAGCCCCAGGGCCCAGAGCAGCGCCAGCCGCATGGCAGCGGCGCCCCGGGCCGGCCGAGGGCGGCAGGTGCTGGGCCGCGCGCCGAGGAGCCGCGGCGGCCGGGTCTGCCTGGCGCACCCCGCCGCGCCGCGCAGCCGCCGGGCCCCGCCCCGCCCCCTGCCCACGGCCAGGCCGGGCCGGGCCCCGCCCCTCGCCTCGGCAGGCCCCGCCCCCGCCGCGGCAAACCACGCCCTCCCCGCCTCAGGCCACGCCCCACTATGGAAAGCCCCGCCCTCCACTCCGCAGGCCCCGTCCCCGCCGCCAGCGGGTACTAAAGCCGCAAGCCGCCCGAGACTACCGCCCCGCCCGCTGCGCCCTGCACCACGGCAGCGGGAGCCGGGGCCCGGTCCGACCCGGCCGTGGGTCCGGACCTGTTGCTGCCATCCCGCCTCTCGTCAGCTGCTCAGCACTGCGGCGATCGGGCGCCGGTTCTCCCGACTACCCGCCAGGCAGCGCCCGGCTCCCCCTACCCCCCGGTCCCGACCCCGTACCAGACCCGAGAGGCTCGGATAGCAGGAGTGTACACGGCATTTTATTAAACAGGAAGGAGCGAGGTGGGCGAGCGAGCAGGACGCCGCTTCACTCCGCGTAGGTAACGTCATCGTCGCTGTCGCTGAAGGCGGAGGACGAGAGCTCCTCGCGCGGCGTGCAGGCGGGGCACCGCTGCCGCATGTCGTCCCAGCACGACCTGCAGTACACGGCCTTGCAGTCCGGCGTCTGGCACACGTAGGATTCGGGCGTCTCCGGCGCCTGGCACACCACGCAGCGCCGGCGCAGCCAGGCGCGCAGGAGGGGACAGCGGTGGTGCAGAATGTCCACCAGGTGGTGGCGCTGTTGGGAGGCGAGGAGGGTTTAGAGCCAGTTGGGGAGCGAGGAGGGGAAAAAGAGGCGTGAGGGGAACTGGACAGCGCTTTTGTGTGAAGTCTCAGAGGGTGACATCGCCCCCATGCTGGAGGAAACTGGGCTGGGGGAAGAAGAGCCCTGGAGGGCAAGGGCGCTATCTATGGAAGTGGGTCCGAGAGAGCCTCCGGCCCCCACTCCGTGATGGAGAGGGGAGGATGCAGCCCTGGTCCCTCCCAGCCGGTGACAGCCGCTATCTTCATTCGCATTTTCCCATAAGCATCATATTCGGTTCTCACGGTGCGGCTAAGTGAGTAGGGCAGATAAGACCGTCACTATTACGTTCCCCGTTCTACAGATGAGAAAGATGAACCTCACAAAGGTTAAGTTACTTTCTCAAAGGCACACAGATGGCGAACGCTCAAACCTGGCCGGACCCAGGGACCCCGATTCTCAGTCACAAGGCTGGTGCTTCTCATGCCCTCTCTCTTCACACCATTGCCAGGAATTCTCCGTACGCCACCTTATCAGGTCACTCTTTGCTTGAAAAGCGCCAGAAGCCCACTGCCCGCCGGCCAGAGGCAGAGCTCCTTGGCCTGGCATCCGGGGCCTTCCACAGTCTCGGTCCTTTCTAGCCTCCGCTGCCCGCTGACCCCTCCCTGAACTTTACCTCTCCTGTGCCCGTCTCCCCTTCCACTGGCCCTGGCACCTGGCGTTCCCTCTGGACTCGGAGCCTTTGCACATTCTGTTCCCTCCGCTTGGAATGACTGCCTTTCCATCTGCCCATCGAAATCCATTTGAGTCCAGGACAGGGTCACAGGCTCACAGTAGGTTCGCTTTTCTCCATCGGATATTCATTCATTCAGCCCCTATTGTGTGTCACGGGGTGGGGGGCTAGCACCAGAGGAAAAAGCTAAGCAAACAAAATCTCACGGTCATGAGCTTTGTTCGGGCTGATTAAATAAGAATGGCTACCACTCCATTTTTTCTTTTTCTACAGTGTTGGGCCCTGTACTAAGAAACTGTAAGTAAATTAACTCAGTTCAAACAACCACATAAGGCCGATATTGTTATCATCATCATCATCTGTTTTTCGGATGAGAAAACAGATGCTTGGGGGGGGTGGTCACTTGCCTAGGGTCACAAGGTGACAACTAACACGTGTACAGAACTGCCATATGCCTGCAGCACGGCAGCAAAACTCAAGTAATCCTTGTGACAACCAGATGGAGTAAAGTTAGCTCTGCTTTACAGAAGCGGAAACCAAGGCACAGCATCAAAGTAGATGCTCAAGGGGAGGAGCCAAGACTTAAACCCAGGCCCTGGGCTGCAGAGCCCACGCCTGACCACCGCTCCATTACCGCCCCCTAGTGACGCAGTGAGCAGCCTGCAGGTCTGTCAACCGCCATGCTTCAGAGCGGAAAACCGGTCCAGTGAGGACCCGGGCCAAGGCCACACGGGGGTGAGGCTGGAGCCTGGTTCTTTCCACTCCATGCCCTTTCTATATCCCGTGTGTTTCCTCACGAGGCTCCCTGAGCCCCAGGCCACCTCCCCGCCGCCGAACTGCACTGAGCTTCTGGTCTGCAGCCCTCTCTCTCAATGTGACCTGTGGCTTTGCTGGGGTCCCTGTTTCCCATGAACCCCTCTTGCTTTCCCTTGACCGGACTGTATCAAATCTGATACCCCTCTCTGCCTGCTTCCTGGTGCTCCGCCGAGTACCGCACGCTGGGCTGGCTTCTGGGGGACAGAGATGGACACAGCCCTGGCCTCTCGGAGCTGGAAGAGCGGGGCCCTTGGCATGAATCATGGCGGGACTCCCCGAATGTCAGGAGGCCTGCGGCTGGCGGGGGGGCTGGGTGGACCGAAGGGAGGCGCCCTTCTCCCAGGGTTCTCAGACCCAGCCAGGGGCCCCAGGGGCCCGGAACCTGGACTTACTGGGGCCCTCTGCTGCTGAGCCTGCCTCACGATGGCCGCCCTCCTCAGCTGGGTGAAGGCCGCTCTTTTTCTCAGGAGCTCGTTGTAGAGGAATAGGACCCGCTTCTTCTCTCGCTGGAGCGGGGGAGAGGGGTCCATGCGAGGGGCAGTGCGGGGGCGGGGAGGGGGCAGCGGTGTGGCGGGGAGCTGGGTGCTGCTGGTGTGTGTGTGTGTGCGCATGCGTGCGCGCGGGGCTGGCGCGGGCCGGGGCGGGCACACCTTGGGGAAGTAGAAGGCTGCGATGACCCGCCGGAGCCGGTAGCCGAACGCCTGGAGCAGGCAGAGACACACTAGCAGGCCGACGGGGAGTGCAGTCCTCACGTAGGCCCGGGCATCGAGGGCCACGGGCTGGGGCAGGCAGGCTGGTGGGGGGGGGCGCGGGAGGGCAGGTCTGTCAAGCGTCTGGCCAGGACCAGCCCAGGGCCAGGGCAGCGGCGGATGAGGGTACGGGTTAGGTCCCTGGTACCTCGCGGTCCTCCCGCCTGCCCTTCGCCCAGCAGAGCTGCCCCTCCCGGCCTGTGGGCACTGGGCCCACGTGGCCTACTGCTCAGCGTGGCGCAGACGTAACACCTTTCCCCCGGAGCTGGAAGCTCTGTTGGACGGCCCCGCTGGCCTTGAGGCCCCAGCCCCTAGAAGCCTCCGACCCGAGTCCACGCTGGCGGCAGTGCCAGGGCGGGGTGGGCGCCGCGGTGGGGAGACGGTGCCGCTGGTGTGTGTGTGCGCATGCGTGCGGGGGGCTGGCGCGGGCCCGGAGGGCACACCTCCCCCCCGAGCCCAGTCTCAGCGTCACTCACGCAGGTTGCTGGATTCCACCACCAGCTCCGAGGACGTGTTCAGGGCCCCGATGGTTTTCCGGAGGAGCCGGGCGAGCATGGAGTCGCCGCCGACCTTCACCTCCAGCTTGTGACTGCCTGAGGCCCGGGTCGCCGTGGGGTGGGGGGCCGGTCGGGAGAGTCGGAGGTGAGGGGATGGGATGGGGGAGACGTCAAACCCGCTTTGCCGTCCCTCCCTGCTGCAGACACGGGTGGGGGGGTGGACGGGGAGGCCCCCAGTGACCGCTGTCGGGCTGCAGGGCCGAGAGCTGACCCCAGGAGGAGGCGGCACCATGGGAAGAATGGGGGCGGGGCGGCTGCACAGCGGTGGGAGTTGGGGGGCGGCGTCTCGGGGGCCCCCGCTCACTGCGGAAGGAGTACTGCAGGAAGGAATGGTGGCGGATGGTGTGGAAGGCGGAGAAGAGGGCCCAGTCCAGCCCGCACAGCACGGCCAGCAGCAGCGCAACGGGCAGCGTCTCCAGGAGCTCGGGAATCTGCCCCAGAGCGCCGGGGTCGGTGGGCGCGGAGCCCCCGCTGCCGCCTCTGCCCGCCCCCCACCCCCACCCAGGGCCGTGCCGCCCCGGCCGGCCTCACCAGGTTCTTCATTTCCGCCGCCTGGATGGCGGGGTCCAAGGGGAAGATGACGGCCTTCTTCTCGGCCTTGCGGAGCGGCAGCAGAGTCCGTTTGCCCTGGGAGAGAAGTCGTAGGACGAGGGGCCCCAGGGCGCCCCCTCCGCCTCCCCTCTGCCCTCCCGGAGGGCGAAGCCTCCCAGGGCACACGGCGGGGCGGGGCGGGGCCCACGCACCAGCTTCTTCCTGCGTTCGTCGATCTGACAGAAGTAGGTGCTGATGTAGATGTTGTCAAAGCGGATGTCCCCGTTGTAGCTGTCCGCGTAGGAAAAGGACCTGCGGACGCGGATACGGCTCGTTCCGGTTCTCCGCACCCGCCCCGCACCCCGGGGCTTCCTGAGTCAGTCATTCAGCCCACCACTGAGCGCCCTCTACATCCCGGGAAGAGACTGTCCTGCCCTCCAGCAGCTCGTGGTCCGGTGCAAGACAGACACCGGCGGGGACGGACGCGGTGGGGACTCGGCCCGCTGGGAGGGCCGGGCGCGTGACCGCCTGTGCGTGCACGGGAGCGGGGCGAGGCCTTCCCAGTCAGGGATCTGAGTATCATCAAGTGGAGGAAAGAGCGGGAGCAAAGGCGCAGGGGTGGGGACCCCGCAAGGTTGCAGGGGTCCCCTGATCCATGGCGACCCCCGCATTCCCCTCTTGTGTCCCCGCTTCTTGGCTGAGACTGCAAAACATCTCCTGGCGGTTCCTTCAAGCGAAGCTCATCCCAACCGTCACGTCCTCTCTCTGACTCTTCAGCAGAGCAGGGGTTGCTGTGTGCGCGTGCACGCGAGCGTGTGAGTGCGCGTGCAACTGGGTGTGTCTCCCAAGGTCCTGCGTCATGCTTCGGTTTCCCAAGGAAAAAAGTTAATTGTTGATGGTGTGTTAGAAACTCGAAATTACATTAAATAAGCTCTGTAAACAGCACAGGTCCCAGAGCCGTCGGTCCTGGGACCTTGGAAGACGCCGTACTCATCTTCGCCTTGAACAGAGAAACAGCCGGCAATGCGAGGACAGGCTGTGAGCGCCCCCTTGTGGAGAGACCTCCGGCAGCGGCGCAGGGGCCTCCGGAGCCTGGGCCCCGCCCTGCGGCCCGCGCTGCCCCTTCGGTGCGTGACCTCACCAGGTTGAAAGCCCGGAAGCGCCTTTTGACTCGGTGCCCCCTTCCTCCTCTCCCAGAGCTGGCGCTGAGACCTGCTACACCTTCCCCTTCCTCCGTCCTTCTCACGCCAGCTTCCTGCCACGCCCCACGCCAGCCAGGCTCCCTAACCTCTGACCCACCTTGGACTCCTGCCTCCAGCCAACCCAGTCCGGCCTGCGACCAGTTCAGGGCCCCCCTGCAGGGCTTCCCAGAGTCTCCTGGCCGTGCCCGCTGCAGCTGGTCCTCTGCCCACCCCGTCCCACAGCTGCTGGCCTCCTGGCCGCAGACTGGGGCTCCCCATCTGTAACCTTTCCGGGGCCAGCTATGGCCCCTGCAGGGGCGTCTCCTCAGCTCCCTTGCCTCGTCACTGTTTGGTGGACGCCCCTCTGGCCCATCCTTGACCATGAGCTTCTTGAGGGCAGGGACGTGGCTCAGCCACCTTTGTCCTCCTACTGGCACCCGCATAACCACTCACTGGCGGTCCCTCTGGCCCCTGCACACAGGGACAGACAGATCAGGAGCCCCTGTGGCTGTCCCCGCCCAGCCCCTGCCCATCTCAGGCATTCGGGGGTGGAGACAGGAAACAGAGGTTCCCAGGTCGCCAGGCGACTGAGCCAGGCCCGGGGGCAGCCCAGCTGGACGCCAGGCTGGGTGGGGTTGAGGACTTTGGTCCAAATGGAGGGAAAGGAGCTGCCAGCGCAGCAGGCGGGAGAAAATGAAAGCAGAATCGGACGATAAAAATGGCACAAAGTCAGAGCCAAGGGGAATATGAAGGGCAAGAAAAAAAAAATCAAAAGTCGAGGCGAAAAGCGGAGACGTCAGCAGCGGGATGAAGCCGGAAGGAGGCGGGTGACTGGAAGGGCCGCCCTTGCGAGGCGGCAGGGCCGGGGCAGCCGTTTCTTCTGACAAAATGCCCACCTCGCCTCGAGCTCCGTGTAAACAACGGGCCCGCCTTTGTAAAAGGCGAAATTAAAGGCGCAGGCACCTTGGCCTCGGGAGGTGACGGCGGGCTCTGCGGTCCATCCCTCCCAGGACTCCACCCGGAGCCCCAGCTCGGGAAGGGGCGCCGGGCGGGGGTGGGGGTGGGGGCGCGGGGCTCACGCGTGCAGGACGAGCAGGAAGGTGCAGGAGAGCAGCACGTGCAGCAGCCCGAAGGCCCACTCCAGCTGGGCCTCCTGCTGTCGCACGTGGTCCCGCAGGCTGGTGCTCACGTGTTCCCAGCTCGTGTTGACGCCCAGCAGCCCGGCCCGCGTCTCTTCCTGGCGGAGGGCACAGGCGCAGACCCAGGCTGCCGCAGCCTCGCGGGCCCGGGCCCAGCACCCCGCACCGTGGCACGCCCCGTCCCCTGGCCCCGTCCCCTGGCCCCGTCCCCTGGCCCTGTCCCCTGGCCCCGTCCCCTGTCCCCTGGCCCCGTCCCCTGTCCCCTGGCCCCGTCCCCTG